>JBCEWB010930262.1:0-15494 GCA_039654565.1 Peronia peronii
TATCTATCTATCTATCTATCTATCTATCTATCTATCTATCTATCTATCTATCTATCTGTCCATCTATCTATCTATCTCTGTCTGCCTGTCTATCTGTCTTCTGTCTGTTTTTCGGTCTGTCCATCCATCCATCTCTATTTTTGTCTGTTTTGTCTGTCTGTCTGCCTGTTTGGCGAATTGCTGCCTATCTGTATCTCGTTTTGGCTCTTTCTCTCAGACCTATTTGTCCTCTCTCTCTGTCTCCCTGTGTCCGCGCCCACACCCCAAATACCTCTGTCAGAGTGCTAATGCTGCTAATCAAGATTCCCAATGCAAGCAATAAATATTCATAGTTTCACCACAGGATGTCTCTTCCATTAGCAGCTTGCCCCACTCTGCCCATCATTTGCGACTCTGCAGAGTCCAACGGTTCTGGCGTTCTTGCTGTTGTCTTATCTCTTACACTAGAATAAGGACATTCTATAGATAGGCAGCCTCTCTTATGAGCGAGAGACAGAGACAGAGAGAGTGTGCTTGTGCCTATGTGTGTGTGTGATTGACTTGATTGTGTCCCATCTTTGTATATGTGTGTGTGTGCTTGATGTGCCATATATTAACCTTAGAAACGTCAAAAGACTTCGCGCGTTGTCCTTTTGCTTTTGGATTGATTACCAAATAACTTCACAGTGGCGAGAAGAAATTTGTTCTTTATCCCCTAGCATATGTTATCATTTTTTTTTTAACATGAATGTCTATCGTATGGAAAACTGTTAAGCCAGCCCGTTACGTTCGTCTACTTATATTATAGCCTTTCGATTCTAAGAAAGTAGGATTTTCTTGGCTTTACGTTCATGCTCAGTTATGGTGGGAAGAATTTTATAATTATTTTTTCTTTTGTAGAAATCTGGAAATTGGAAATTTTGCCCGGACAGTGGTGTCTACACCTACTTTTCATCCGATTTCGAATTGCGCTTCCCAGCTCAAAAAGTTATGGACTGTTGAGTCACTGAAAACAAGCATGCAGATTCTAATTCTTCCACCGGGAGGATTTGACCCCCGAAACATTTTTGCCGAGCAGTAAACACTAACACTTGGACGAGCCTCCCCCCCGCCCCCCTGCTGTGGGTAACGTTACAGCGTCCTAACATAAATACATGTAGTTGTTGTATGTGCCGATGTCTGGTCAAGAGTGGCAGTAGTGGACTGCCTACGCACAAGAGTTGGTTCTTCGCTGAAGTTGGTCGAAATGATGCCACGGCCCAAGTATTACAAAATCAGAATGAGATAATCTCCATTGGCTTCCTCCGTCAATTCCTGATGTCTCTCCGTTCACGGAACCTGGCGTCGTGACTTACCGCGGGCTTGGCATCGCCTGGCCTTGTTAATCTCGTCGTTATCTAAGATGCTGGCTCATGTAATCATAGACTGTAACGCCTCTTACAAATAACCAGTCTGCAACACCTCTTGTAAGTAAGGAGACAAGGTAGTGAGAAAGAGGGGAGAGAGAGAGAGAGAGAGGGGGGGGGGGGAGGGAGGGAGGGAGGGAGAGATCCAGTAGTGGAGTTGTGGTATGGTCACCTCGGTTTACAAATGTAAGTCTATTTTCTTATGAAACTGAAGATCAGAGCATATTTTATATTTTAGCTGACACCTGAATTTTGTTAATACACGGAACGCAGCACTGATGTAAAATGAGGATTTCGTTTCTTGCGGTAAAGTAACGGCCTCAGGAGAAACAATTTGTGCAGTGCTAGGTAGAGCCAAACAGGAGAACAAAAATTATTATTTGCATGTAGTGGACATATCACACTTGTTAACTGAGGTGGTGATACGGCTTAACTCCATTTGATACTGTCGTCTCCTTCTTTTAGTACTGGCACTTTTTGTACAGATACTTTTAATTGCTGCTTTCAGTTCTACTTTTGTCAGATGCTCTTCCAGTGCTTGCCCATAAGGTGAACAAATTGTTCTGAAATATGATTGTATGCTCTCACTCCCCCCCCCCTCCTCCGCTCCTTTCCCATTACCTGTCATGTCTCCCGTTTCTAGCATTGGCACTCTGCTGTGTTTCCATATTCATCTCCTTGCACTCCATATCAACAAATCGTCCACAGTGTTCCTTGTTGTATAACTATCCAAGCCGCATCTGACTTCTGTACTTGCCTCATTTTCGGCAAACAAAACACAGTTGAAACTCATGTTTAACAACTCCTGGGAACAATGAGAACTCAGGAATAAGGACACAAATTACAAATACCCGTTTTTCTTGCTATATACTGCGTATGATAAGTTACTTGAATAACGAAAATTAAACATCAAAACGTCAGAAATAGCGAGAATTTCTGCATGGACGCGACCGATTTGGGTAGCTGTCTGAATTACTATAGTACAGCTGTACATCTGGCCATTTTCCGTCACTGGCCCGTCTTCTCAGAAAGTCACACAAATGGCGGACCAGATAGGATACAATTTACAAACGGTTAATGTAGTTTGACAAAAGCCTTGTCCCTGAAAACGTTTATTTCAAGAAAATTGAGAGTTAGTTTTGAAATCCGTCTTTTGATACACAGCAGTGAAAATGCACTTTTTAGAGAATGAAGCAGTGACAGTTTCAAAGATACCTTTTAGTATTGCGGAAAGTTGTCCTTGAGTAGATGAAGAAATCATTATTAAACTGTGATGAAAAAGGTAATTTGTCAATGCACGTCAGATATACTGTGCTCACTCCACTTACAGCATTTTTGTTCCCATTTTTTGTTGCTATCCTCCTTGTTTGCTGTCTCTGAATTCACAGTAGGTCTTATATCGAGGATTGTCAACAGACCTGGCTTGAATGTCAAGTAATTCCAATCATCTGTCTGGAAGATTGTGCAGCGAATGATCGCTGGGTGTGTGTGTGTGGGGGGGGGGGGGGGTGGTGGTGAGAGGGAAGAAACGTGCCCACGCATTATTCTTATGGCTTGTACTTTGTACACCGCAAAACACTTTTTTTTTTTTTCCAGACCAATTTTAGTTATTTCACCCCCTGTTCAAATAGAACTTCCCACAATATAAAAAGACGTATTATGAAAATATGTATTAGCCCCTCCAAAGACACTGCATTTCGTTCACGATTATTTAGAAGAGAGGGAGAGAGCTTCTCAAAACTAAATCGCAGTTGTCTCGAAAGAGCATCTCCGGGGAGAAGGTGTTAGGTGAATGATTATTGATTACACATTAGAGATGGTCTGTGCACCTTACTGAAACATTTCATGTGCGTTACTTTTCTGCTCATTTCTGCTGGTTTTAAATGCAGGGAGGACCATGGAGGCTGTCAGTGGACATGGCTTGGCTTTTCAAATAAGTCCATTAGTCTGTCTGTAGGCTTGTGCAACGAGTTGTCAACAGGAGGGAATGGAGAAAAAAGAGGGGTGGGGTCACCGCTATATATTATTTTCATTCGTCCCTGTCCCATGCAAATGTGTTTTGACAAAACGTCTTGTCCATCACAGTTTAATTATACAGAGACACTGTGCTTCCACTGTTTAGCGGATTTCCGGTTTCGGCCATGTGAGCTAAAAATGTCATTATTTCTTTATTATTAAATTGTTCTTTATTATTAAATTGTCATTATTCAAATTGTTTTGGCTTCACGCATAAGAGCCAGTAAAATTTTTTTTTTCACTTAGAAGAGTGGGGGCTTTTTTCTTCTCTAAAGGGCCAAAGATGTGTTTTCTAGAAAAGAGTCCGTGATATTTCAATAACTCTATGGCCCATGGTGATATCATCACGAAAGATGTTATCTTTGGAGAGCCAGTTAGTAGTGAGATAAGGAGATCCGTAAGTACCTGCCTGAAATGACCAAAACAAAAAACAAAAAAACCCGGCAGCTGTGGGGACGGGAAAGAGACGTCTTTATGTACAACAGGAGAGAATGATTATGGCATTACTTAGCGCAGTTCGAAACAAAGAGGAGATTAACTCAGCTCAATTGTGACGAATTCCTGACATGTACGGGGAGAACCGCTGTGCGGACACATAACTGATCACGTTCCTGCGACTGACTGACTATCTGACTGACTGATTGACTGGCAGTTTTAAGGACTGACTGACTAACTGATTGAAATCCTTAGCCGCTGTGGAGTTGTAGAGGTACCACAAATGACGCACAAATGGACAAGTAATTTTTCTCCGTTTGTCCTTGTCTAGTGTTCTTCTCGGGGATTTTGCGGGAGGCTGGTTTGTTCACTCCTTAGTGTTATCCTGCCAAAGTTTCTTCTGTCTCCTTCGAATCCTCCCATCTGATGCACTACCTTGCACAATGGTTTTCATAAGCCCAGATGACCTTGTGACAGGACCGTACCATCCTAAGATTTCTGATCTTGACAATGGAGAAAAGGTCATCGTGTGGTCCAATGGTTGCCCTGACCCTATTGCGAATCACTCCATTCTCGCGTACATACGGGATTTACTGAATATGTACGGAAAGCAACAGGTTACCGGGAAAACCATTTTGCCAACACCATGCATAGTTCTGTCGAGTTGCAGTTTGATCGCAACCAGCCCCACTATTGCCCACCAAGTGGAGCCACCCGAGCCCGGAAATAACCAACGGCTGCCCTCATTTGGGGTTTTTCATCGACAATTACTGTGCTATCAGTAGGCAGCCATTACATGTTCATTTTGAAACTCTTGGATCAGGTTGTTCCACCGTAGGTAAAATGAAAATACGAAACTTCATAGTACATGGAATGTAGTGTAAATGTTTGGAATTCAACAACTGACAAAGACTAGCGATTCCAGATGGTCCTGAAATTCCAGGAATCTTCTGTAAAGAGCCCCTGATTTTAGAATTTAAGTGAAAACCCTGAAAATTTCTAGAAAAAAATAATTCAGCAGCTGGAAAAGATCTTGAATTTATAAAAATTCATGGAAAAATCAGTTTCAGATTCGAACAATGATGCTTTCCCAGGGTCCCATGGAAATCTAAGCCGCCAAGAATAAGTATTAGCATGTTTAAATATTCATTTTGGAATTTGAAATTGCTTTTTTCTTTGTTTGTTTTGAAGTACCCCGACAAACCTGAATTTCTTTCTTTCTTTCCTTCCTTCTTTCTTTCTTTCTTTTTAAAAATATTAAAACATATATTTTTTCCTTAAATCCATAAAATTGTTTAGCACTTATCTTGCCAAGGACTGAAACTATTGACTGAATGACACTCTAGAGAAACCTTAACAGCGAATCAATGAGACAAAGAAACGTTATCACCTCAGAAAAGAGATTCAGCGCTGCGGCCTGCTTTTGCTTTAAGAGATCATATTCGAAAAGCTCGAACATAGTTGGCTTGCTCTCATATTACGCACATAACCACTTTGGAAAGCGAATTGTTAACTGCGTTTGTAGTCATCCAGTTGTGCACCCATACTTCTCCATCCGTCGAGGTGTGTGGGCTTAATCAGTAACTGCGCACAAACGTATAGTCGTTGTTTAAGTAGCTACTCATGTTTGAAGTACACGCTTGAAACTCTCGTCATACGTGACCCATATCTATGAAAAACACCAAGAAGTTATTTTGAGTGACATTATCAGTTAAAAAGAAACCCGTCATTGCATTTTCGGGGCAGGAGATAGATAGCATTACGCCATATTTGTACTTGTACCACTGGGAAGATCAGCGTGGATCGGCGGATGAATGGTGGGGGCTGGAGTTATCAAGAGAAACACATTTGACGGAAGTTCTTCAAGGCTACAAACTATGCATTAGGAATCGAAGGACGCACTGACTTTTTTTTTCTGTAAATCAGTCAGATGGTCCAGAGTCATTATGTAGGTTGAAGATCTGATAGTGTTATATTGTGTCGCAAGATTTTGATGACATAGGTATGAACCACACACCAGGGAAACTTGAAGTGACACGATACTGGGAAAAAAGAAAGAAAGAAAAGATGGGAGAATGCGGAGTGGATTTAAATAAATGAAATATTCATTATTGTTTATGATCTCCAAACATGATGGGATAAATGAAATATTCATTATTATTTATGATCTCCAAACATGATGGGATAATACACATTTAAGTTTCCCTATCGATATTTGGCATATTATCTTGTTCATGTCACCAGACTGTTTGTCTTGTGACCAAGGATTACAGATGCAGATGTGCGTATGTTTGTTTGCCTATTGTTTTGTTGTTAATTGTTTTTTTTTGTTCTATTGTTTTTTTTAGGGGGGGTATGGGGGTGAGAAGAGTGCCGTTTGCTCAGTGTTGACCCCTTTTCCTCTTTGTTACATGTTGCATAATGAAGTTTTACCAAATCTCCACGTGACTAAAGGACTAATCACGCGAGAGCAGAAGTGAGATAGAAGTAGTGGTTGTTGATTAAACTTTGTCCATTGACTATTGTTGTCACAGTGATGAGTCATGTTGGGTTTCGAGGTCGGTTACAATACCGAAGGATCATAGGTTTGTTTATAGGATGTAGACATGTTTGAATGCCCATCATTCGCCAAGAGGTGCCTGCCATGCACAGGACATGTACTCAAATCAGCCAGTAAGCGAAAATTCGTCACTCGTGAGACCGACCTCGAACTACCTCATTACACAAGACGGTCCGTTTCATAATGGAAACCATAGACATACAAGTTATTATAGGGTATGTCTATGGTGGAGACAAAGACGCAGAGTACCTCCCTTCACGTCGTCGTGACAACTCGCAACGTTGTCGAAGCGTTCACTCCCACTGTGTGAGCACTGCTGGTTACAGAACATGTAATAGCACTTGTAGTAGCTCAGTGTTCTGAGCACATCTAGAAATCCCGATTCAGCCGTGAAATTGCCATGGATCATGTGTTTCGTACACAGGTCGTTAAAACATTTATACATATAATTGGCTGAGAGGAAAAAAGTGGAAGGAGGGACGGGAGAAGAACGTGTGACAGTTTTGGGCAACAGGTGCAGCGGTCGTATTTGCTTTGTCTACGCTAGGTGTGAGTGTGTTGAACATTTCAGGTACAGCGCGCTACCAACGTCATGGGTCCAACGAGATAACCACCCCGCTGGAGGCTGAAAGACAAAAGAAAACCCTTGGTCCAAGCAGGCAGGGAGAGCCACGTGGTAGCTGAAGTTCAGTTGTAAATTTGGGCGCAACATACTTGGTCTTGTCAGATATAAGGTTTGTTTTTATGAAACAGTTCAGTCCTAAGAAAGTAGCATTATCTGAGATTTAAGTGGCTGCCTGTTTTTGGTGAGAATTTATGTGGGTAGAAATTTAGAATGTGGGAATTTTGCCCAGACAGCGGCACTCCGTCTACTCTTCATCGATTTTGAACTGCCAAGGGTTCTTTAACGTGCATACGTACACACGGGTTGTCCGAAAAATATTTCCACTTACTCGAGAAGGCTAGACGTCGGGCTTCCCTACCGAGAGGAAGCTAGGAGGCCGTTGAGTCATTGAAAAAAAAAATGCAGGTCCTAATCCTCGAATCTTCCCATCCCTCGACGGCAGACCCAAGACTCGAACCCGCGACCTCCACGATGTGAGCTTTTCGCCGAGTGGCATCATAACGAGGGTTGTTCTTGACCAGCCCTCTTTCTTTCCTTTGCCAGCAGACATAATGGGTGTTAGACAAACAGTGTAGAGAAGAAACATCACTGTTCTTGTTGTCATTTAAAAGACTGATCTCTCTCACACACACAGACACACGCACACACACACACACACACCAAAGAAATTTGCTAAAGTGAGAAGAAAACAGGTTCCTTACACCAGAGATAGTGCTTACACCATGCATTAAAAAAAATTATCCTGATGTGTGAGTCAAGCAAAGAGCGCAACGTGATTTTTCTCCCTCATTAAACTGCTTGTTCAACACCACTTATGTCTGAGAAAGGGAAGTCAAACGCCACTGTCCGTTGCTCCCACCTGCAGGCGGTGAAAGCCTGCCATCAGTAGGATGTCTCCCATAAAATACCATTCTCGAGTTCCAGAGGTGACATCTCTTCTCTCTTTCCTTGCTTCTTTCTTCTGTCCCGTCTTTTTCCTTCTCTTCTTGACGAATAAATGTATCTTGCCGTGTTTGGTACCATATAGCCGTGATCGTGCTGATGTGCCGTTAAACCCCAACACAAACAAACAAACAACAAATATAGCTGGTCAAAAATAAGGCCCATTCCTCCTTTGCTACCTGTGCAGTGATGGTGACTGATACATTGTAATACATGTACAAGAAGCGGTGAATGTGTGAATGCAGCGCCTGTAGGACCAGGTAGAGATCCACACATACACAGAGGTATGCCCTCTTAATTAACCACGTAGCAATTAGTCAGGGGAGGGGGGGGGGGGACTACGTAATAACATATACGCTGCAGATAAAAGGAGGAGGGAGGGGGAAGGTCGTGGTCTAGGAATTAAATGCCAACCTCTCGATGAAATTGGGTTGGAATACTTGCTAAGCATTTTTGCCATAGGGTCAATCTTTCAGATTATTTATTTACTCATGTTTCCAGTAACGAGAAAAGGCGCTTGTTTGTTGTTGTTGTTTCTTTTAATGCTATAACCTCTTGTACCCGACAGAAGGAAGTAGTTTGGCTGACGGTCAAAATGGGTCAGTGTGATGCAAAAAACAAACAAACCCACGTGAACACCATTGCCAGGCTGGAAGGTCACTTTGACTGACTGCAGTGCCAACTGCATCCAGCTGAAAACATGAAACAGTCCTTTGTCTTTACCTGTGCACAGCTTCTCATTTCATGACTATCTAATTTATGGTCGGAAAGAGTATCATTTCAAGCATTTGATAATATAAGTGGTGAGAGGAAGTTTATATACTTTGTAGTGCACGTGATGTAAGGAAGGGACTGGAAATACAAACCGGTACTAAGTGATCAGATTTAAAGTCTTGACAAAAATGGACTTTTTGATTACATGTTTACTTATATCCGTCCTTTGTTAGCGTCACAATACATTATTCAATTGTCCAAATTTATACACGTTTTGATATTCCTTTTACAACTCGTAAATGCATCATCCATACGGTGTTATACTTTATATATATTTGATCAGCGTTTTTGACGTACAAACGTATCTTATCGTGTTCGACCAATACAGTCGTGATCGTGCTAATGTGCCGTTAAACTCCAGCACAAACAAACAAGCAATTGATATCCTTTATGTTTTAAGTATTCATGAAACTAGACTTTGGGCGCCGTATTTAAAAACAAAATTAAAAATTATTTTTGTATTTTATTTCTTTTTGATGGATGAGGAAGGAATCGGCAGCACAAGCCTGGCCTTGTAACTATACCTATAACGGTGCATAACAGGGAGAAAAAAACTGACATACATGTAGTACCATACGCATCACTCATTCCCCGTGTGTGCGCGTTCTACTTGGTAGTGTCCCATTTCTTAAAACAATCAGCATGACAAGTATTGCTGAGCAAAACAATAAACATTATTATTACTAACAGGTAAAACAACAACACATGTCTTCTTCACACATTCGGTGAAAACTTTATATCACTGAAGCAGCAAAGCAAAACGCACAGCGCACATGGTTAAGAAAACAAGATGAAGATCATATTTTGATGGTAATGGCACTGTGCTCAAACTGATGTCATGACATACGCCCATGTCGAAAACATCATACATGTTTTTTTTATTATATCAGCATTGGCACTCGGAGGGGTTGGGGGGGGGGGCGTGACAGAGGGGTTAAGCGTCTGTTTCTCGGCAAAAAAAAGTTACGTCGTGAGTTCCAGATTCGAATCCTAACGGGGAAAGGGAAAGGTTAGAAAACTAGACCTTGCATTTGTCTCAGTAATCGAACGGTTCCCTTTCTTCTTTGGTAGGGAAGCCTGAGATCTAGTTTTCTCGGATAAGGGCGAGTATATAATTGAAGTTGTGATGTGTACGTGACGCACGTTAGAGAACTCTCGACACTTACACTTTGGATGAAGAGTACGCGGAAACCCCGCTGTCTGGGCAAAATTTCCAAATGCCAAATTTCTACCCACAAAAATTGTTCTAAGCAAAACTGAGCAGACAAGAGATAATGTAAGGCCGAGATAATCTCGCTTTGACCAAAAAAAAAAAAAGACCACATAATAATCTTCTTTTAAAGATACACGGTGGCCATGAAAATTATTCAGACTGATATGAATTTACATGTATATTACATACAATGTGTAAAGATCTACTGTCAAATGGATCGGCTTCTTGACAAGAGAGAGTTTTGTTTTTCTTGAGCCTTTCAATCCTAAGACAGTAGGAGTATCTCGGCTTTAAGAGGCTGCCAGTTTTTGCGGAGAATTTTTGTGGGTAGAAATTCGGAATTTGGAAATTGTGCCCGGACATCAGCACTCCGTGTATTCTTCATCGATTTTGAACTGCCAAGGGTTCTTTAACGTGCGTAACGTACACACGGTACGGGACCTCCGAAATAATATTCGCCTTTATCCGAGAAGGCTGGACATCGGGCTTACCTACCCAGAGGAGGCCAGGGGATCGCTGAGTCACTGAAAAATGCCGGTTTTCGATCTTCGGGTCTTTCCATCCCCCGGTGGAGGACCCGCGAGTCCCGGCCACAACCTCACCGATATTAGTTGTTTTCACCCTGAAACAGACGCCATACCACAGAGCCACGGTGACCCCCTCAAATTTAAGAGTTAAACGATTTTTCCTAATATAGAGCTGAGACATTGAAAACTTGGCGGCTACCGCTGAAATCTTGACACTCAGGTAACGTTTGCTCACAGACACTGTAGGGGTGAAGGTCACCCAGCAGGTGGGATAGTTGCGTTCTATCTTATCGTCTTTCAACCGTTTTGTGGAGGTTCCACCGTCTGGAAGATGAAATAGCGTTACTGATGTGAACAGAGAGTATCAGTGATGAGTGCCTATGTAACAAGTCCTTGATGTGCTTGTAGCTATGAATATTTATTAGATCCGCTCACTAATGCAGCCTTTCAATCCTAAATGTAAAATTATGTCGGCTTTAAATGCATGTCCAGTTTGGTCACAAGAAAGTTTTTGGTAGAATAGCTGGATAGTGGCGTTGCCGCCTATGTACCCATAATCCCGATTTTCAACTTCCAGGGAAGGGTTCTTTAACATGCCTAACGTACACATCGGAGTTCCCAAATATATCCACCGTTACTTGAGAAGGCAACGGTACGTCGGGCTCCTCTTCCCAAGAAGCCAGAGAACCGCTGTGTCTTTGCAAATGAAAAAAAAAAACAAAACAGATTCTAATCTTTCCCATCTCTCGGTAGGATTGGAACCCGGGACATTTTCATCGAGAGGCATACGCCTTACCTCTCCACCACCGCACCCCTTCCCTTGATATACATGTTATTGTGATTAATTTCTCGAACGTTTCATTTTGTTGCACTCTGGATAAGCGAGAAGAAGCCTGGCACTGCGACAGGGCTCTCGCACATTACCATTATCAAACAGCGACCGGCGTAATTCGTTAGTACATTACGGCTTACGTTCTATTTCGTTTGTCAGTCTCCTATCTCGATGCGTAATACATTACTTTCAGTGGTGACCGTTTATTTACGCAGGCGGCTGAAAAAAGGCGAAACGAGAACCTGACGTAACGTTACACATCACCTGCTGTAGACACTTCGGGCAGATCGGCCTTAGGTTTTAAGCCTTTCAGTCCTAAGAAAGTAGGATTATCTGGATTTTAACTGTCTGCCTGCTTTTTGTTGAGATCTTTTGGGGGTAGAAATTTGAAATTTAGAAATTTGGTTGCCCGGACAGCGGCACTCTACCTACCCTTCGTTGAGTTTTAACCGCCGCGGGTTCTTTAACGCGCATAACGTACACACGGGACCTCCGAAAATATATTTGCCTTTATCCGAGAAGGCTAGACGTCAGGCTTCCCAACCAAGAAACCAGGGAACCATGAAGTCACTGAAAAAATGCAGATTTTGATCTTCGTATCTCTCTAAGAGGGAGAGAAAGAACGTATGAGGGAGAGGACACGTGTGTGCAGAAGATAGGAAAAGAGAGAATAATGAGAGAGAGAGAGAGAGAGAGAGAGAGAGATGTGTATCTTATGTGTTTGTGTATGTATGAGAGAGAGAGAGTGTTAAATTGAGTGAGAGAGTGTTAAATTGAGTGAAAAGGCATGTGTGTGCATACGAGGGGAAAAGAGAACACGACAAGAGAGAGAGTTTGTGTCTCCTGTCATGTGTGGGGGGGGGGGGAGGGAGGAGGGGGAGGGATAGAGTGAATTAGAATGAGTGAGAGGATAATTATGTGTGTGTGCGCAAGGGAGGAGAAGAGAGCGTATATGAGAGTGTGTGTATCTGTGTGTGTGTATGAGTGTGTGAAAGAGATAAGGTGAGTGACAGGAGCGTGATTACGGAAGAGGGAAAGGATATAAGGGAGAGAGAGAATGTGTGTGTGTGTATATATTTTGTTTGTGTGAGCGATAGAGAGAAAGAGAATTATGAGCCAAAAGGGATGTTTGTGGGAAGAGAGACAAATAGAAAAAAGGGAGAGTATGTAGTCGCTCGTGTGTAAGTGTGTGTGTGTGAGGTGTGTGAGAAACGAAAGAGGTAGGTGGACATGTGTAATTGTGTAATTCTCAAGATGAGTACTAATAAGCGGTGATGGCGGCCAACGGTACAGGTATATTATATAAAACATTGTTTCTGTATATCGTATGCGTGTGCTTGTGTGCGCGTATGTGTTTGTGTGAGCCAGGGAGTGGCAAGGCCGACAACGTGGCAGCAAGTTGATGACTGTGTATGCAATTGTAAAAGATCAAAGATAGATCTAGGCGAGTTCTTGTACTATCGTTAATAACAATATTGTATTATACTTTGGCAACAGTGAATTTGTTTTTGCTCCCGGCTGTAGTGACCTGGCATGCATAGCAGTGCAGTGTCCGTGACCGCATCATAGCACAGCGAATAAGCCGCTCAGCTGTAGATAGCACTTTAGACTTAGCAGCTTGTGAGCTGCGAAAGAGAAAGGGTTTATATTGTTTGTCGTGTTCAGTCCCACATTCCCACGGAAATGCAATCAAATTCAAATCATCCACCCGAAATTTCCCTGATGCGATGACTGTCGTGATATCAGTAAACTAGATCTAATGATGGTACAGTCAGTGATAGCGCCCGGGTTGTCATTTTTGTTTTTCTTTTCTCGGCAAATCAAATCAAACGCAATGGTCCTAACCTTTGAAAAATCTAACCACACCTAGAGTGACATGTTGACCGGTTTGAATTTCCAGTTGATTTGGGAGCATTTGATTATGGCTTTTCTCTCCATTCCCCCCACCCCCACCCCCTCCTCTACTCCCTTTCTCTTTCAGTTTTTGTCTGCCTGTCTGTCTGTCTGTCTGTCTGTCTGTCTGTCTGTCCCTCTCTGTCTGTCTGTCTGTCTGTGTTTCTTCTTCTTTTTTTCCAGTTTGTGAAGGGAGGAAGTTTACATTTTACTTTATCTGTGTATTATATATCATAGAAATCTTGAGAATTCTAATGAATAGACGACAGTTATGTCTGCCAAATTGCGGTTACCAATAAACATAGCCAAAGAAGCATATTAGCGCATCACAATTAATAAGCAAATAAATAAATAAATAGATAAAAAAAAAGAATATACAGAAAGAAAGACCCGAAGGAAGAAAAAGAAAGAAGGAAAGAAAGAATTAAGAAAAGAAGGAAGAAAATAAAGACAGAAAGAGGAAAGAGAAAGAAAATATAAACAAAAGAAAGAAAAAAGAATGAAAGAAAGAAAGAGATGACAACCGACGTTTGTCGAGCTGTGGCAGACAGCGCCAGCGGGGTTCCTGGGCATCGTGGGTCAGATGTCATTTTTATCGTGCACCCCGCATATTAGTGTCAGTCAAGCTAGCCGATTTCCTGTGACTGGTCTCCAGTCATAAACCGGGCGCTTTTCAGTCTGATCTAGTGATGTCGGTCCGGCTTTTATATTGTCAGCTTTTCTTTACCTTAAACGTCGTGTGCTCTGCAAAGCCGTTCTATCTACCACCCATCCACGCAATTTGTCCTCTATCAACATTTTTTTTTGTCTGTCTATCCCTTCCTCTTTCCATCCACACGTAAGTCTATCCGTTCACCTATCCATCCATCCATCCATCAATCCTTCCGGTCATTCATCCGTCCAACTATCTGTTCATCCATTCATCCATCCACCCATAGGTTCATCAATTCATTCATCCATCCATCCATTCCTCCACCCATCCATCCATCCATCCATCTATCCATCCATCCATTAAATCTGGGCACACTGCCATTGAGGTGGTGAACATTAAAAAAAACAAAACAAAAAAGCTAAGAGTGATGAAAATCCAGTTGTCCAATCACCGTGCCATACACGTCAGTGGATGACAAGGTCTGTGGGAAAGTAGTGATCTAGTGTTCCTATTGCATGTTTTGTCTGGAAATATTCTTTTTTTTTTTGTTATTGTTATTGTTTTTCTCTCCCGTCCTAAATATGGGAAACTGATTTATCCGCTGGCTAGGTGGGATTCTGTATAACCGTTAGAATCCTTGTGCGAGTGTAAGGGGGCATTACACTGTACCGTCACACTTTGGTTGTCAGATTTATGCTTGAGTTGTTCCATTGGTCTTGATACCAGCCAAGTTAATAGCGTTTAGAAACTCGGGAAATTTATTACATGTACTATTAATGTCTGGTCGTTATATCGAAAATGCGGTAGCCAAACCTGGGAATAGGAAATAATCTTTGACAGTCCATCCCGGCACACAAAATAAGAGAGTTGAAGTATGCAAGAATTTGTAGGCATATGTTATTGTATATGGGGGAAGTAGCAGACAAAGGGAGATAATGGGAATAGATGAGTCGATGTGCATTCGGTGAAGTTCGTATGAAGGCCAGTGACAAAGGCATCTTCAGATACTATTTATTTACATGAATCAGAGACTTCACATGCACAGAAAAAATGTGGGCATGTATGGATCTAGATCCGTTTGCTGTGACGTCGCGAACCTGGAAGTTTTACTTTATCTGCCACTCAAAATGGCGGACGGAGATATAGACAAGCACAGTTAGATGATGTACTGAGATGAAACAGAACACAACAAAATAACTATGTGATAATAATGCAGGCCAGTTTTACCGGGGAAGAGCCCGATACGGAAGGGGAAAACTTAAAATACGAATTTAGTAACACAAATTCGACAGGTACTACTAATGTAATGATTAATCTTTAGCCAGGGTCTCGTGTCAAGCAGACATCCAGTCTCATTTCAAAGTGTGCGTATTGGATGTCGTATAATACTCTATAAATTACGTCCCCGGCAAACGTTCATGCATTCTCTCTCTTCCCTTACAGCACACATCTGTACAATTTCACACTCATAAATGGAACAACAAATTGTACATTCTCTCTCTTCCCTTACAGCACATATCTGTACAATTTCGCACTCATAAACAGAACAACAAATTAATTGTAGCGCGGGGGGGGGGGGGGGGGGGGGGGGGGGGGGGGGGGGGGGGGGGGGGGGGGGGGGGGGGGGGGGGGGGGGGGGG
>JBCEWB010930372.1:0-32712 GCA_039654565.1 Peronia peronii
CGAATTCGATAGTAAAAGGGTTAAATAGCTGCTCCCATTGGCTTTCAAAATGAGTACCCTAGGGTTGGTTCCCTCCCCCCCCCCCTCGGTCTTTCCACAAATTTGAGAAGTTGCGTTCTATCACGAACATCGACTAGCCATTTAAGTTGGGGAGCGTGATTAATATTAGTGTCCGAGTAACATGGTATTGCCTTGCTATGAATATACCTGTTCGATCAGGCAACAATATTCCCAAAACCCTTCCATATAAATTACCCGGGATGATTAGACAGCTTGTGTTTTTTTTAATTCATCTGTCCACATTCTGCTTAAAATAAAATTCACATTTTCAAGCAGCAATCGTGTCAGCACTTTCAATCGTGAAGCTGCCAGAAACAGCCATGAACCTTTCCTAATTAGCTCTCCGGTGCCAGAAGATCGTTAAAGTTGTTTTACCATACTTTATTTCCGGTTTTTCAGAATGGCTCAACCTACCACGAAATCTGGTCAATCATTACGTCTGATTTTCACCAGCTACTTCTTTGGTGCTCACAGAAGAATGCTAGAGCAAAACACAATATTTTTCCACATTGGCGGGACATAGCAAAATCACGTGGTATTTCAACATTTTATGGCAAACCTGTGGTGCCTCATAGAAAAGGATAATAATCTGGGGTCGTGGTTTACTAGCAGGTTTTACATGAGAAAATATTTCATAGCTCTGATTTTTTTATACAGATTAATATTCAGTGAGCTCAATGATCTCATTTTGGTGTTACGTACATTGAACTTTGTGTTGTTTAAAACCTGCCCCGGATCCTACAGAGCTGAGCCAAATTTTAAGTCTGAACTTGTAAATCACTTATCGTGCTTAAATAGGCCGACCTAACACTCCCAGGACAATCGTTACTTCTCCTGTAACTCTAGAATTCTACACTTGTGCACTTAACAAAACTACGGAGATTAATTGTTTATGATCCGTGTTTCTCGGTCAGTGACCCCGTTTTGTTTCTGTTTTTGGTTTTCTTAGTTTTGTGAACTGAAAACCTTCTTTTCCACCAGTTGGGCATAACTATTAGACGTCTCTTAGTCCTTGCTTCTTTGAGAACATCATTCGTTCATTTTTCTCAGGATGCTCTTACAGACAGAGAGAGATTTGCAAGTTGGTACTTGGCAACTATGCAAACTAAAATGTATCACTTAAGAAACAGAATTAAAAACCAAACATTCATATGTATGTAGAGATCTTAACAATAGTTAGATATTAATTTAATCACTACCTCATAAAAGGAACACACTCTGTGACGTGCTTGCATTTGGGTGAGTGAGTGAATGAGTGAGTGAGTGAGTGAGTGAGTGAGTGAGTGAGTGAGTGAGTGAGTGAGAGAGTGAGTGAGTGAGTGAGTCAGTCAGTCAGTCAGTCAGTCTGTGACTGAGTGAGTGAGTCAGTCAGTCAGTCAGTCGTCAGTCAATCTGTCAGTCAGTCAGTCAGTCAGTCAGTCTGTAAGTCAGTTAGACAGTGAGTCAATTAATCGGTC
The DNA here is from genome assembly GCA_039654565.1 of Peronia peronii. Classification (NCBI taxonomy): domain Eukaryota; kingdom Metazoa; phylum Mollusca; class Gastropoda; order Systellommatophora; family Onchidiidae; genus Peronia; species Peronia peronii. Next base: position 1,518 of record JBCEWB010930372.1, read on the forward strand.
AGTCAGTCCATTAATCAGTCAGTCAGTCAATCAGTCAGTCAATCAGTCAATGAGCCAGTCTGTAGTCAGTCAATCAGTCAATCAGTCTGTAGTCAGTCAAGTCAGTCAGTGTATCATTCATTTAGTCAGTCAATGAGAAGTGCATGGATGAATGAATGAATAAATGAATGAACGTGCGTCCTTTGGGTAAAGAGGAGAGAGAGAGATGGAGAAAGAGAGAGAGAGAGAAGAAGAAGAAGAAGAAGAGAGAGAGAGAGCTAATACTCATTGCATGCCATGGTATTATCAGGATATTGTCGGAATTAAATTTTACCATCCTCAGCTTCCTGATACAACAAATTGCCTTGCTTCGTGCTTTAGAACATAGAAAAATGGCGAAAAAACTTTCTCCAGAGAAAAACAAGTTAATTGTTTCATAATGGAATGTTGTGGTTATAATTCTGCATATCAGCTTTGGTCATAGTCATCGATAAAGGTATGTTGATTAATTTGAGAGTGTTTTGCAAACTATAACATCAAGCCTATTCGTTGAAAATAGGTTGATGAAGCTTATCTGCATACAGTAAATATCCATCTCTGTCACCTGAAGTACTTAGATAAAAAAAAAACACAGTTTAGCACCTATTGTCTTAATCCGCAATAATCATGAACCGTGAAAATCAATTGTGGAAAAGACATAGTATGACCTAGATACTAAATACTGAACTCCTGTTGGGGAACAAATTATTGTTAATTGAGGTAGCCTATCTATCAATTTTTGGGGGGGTCAGTAAACTTCCACATAACCACTTTCCTCGCATTGTCATAACAAAATAATCCGCGTCATTCATACATTGATATTTTGATTGAATTCAAATAAAAATGTGATTTCCGCCACAACTTTAACATAAATTGCTACAGGTGCTTATAAAGAGAGGATTGCAAGTCAAGATATCACAACACCAATTCCTTCTGAGATTTCGAGAACCCCGTATCTGGCTGATTTTCGTGTAAGTAAAAAATATGTTTTTTTTTTCAGAAATATAAATTCTTTTTTTTTTTCTCTTAATTATTTACAAGTAATAATTTATTTATGTATTTATTTATTTACTTATTTATCATTTATTCTTTTTTCTTTCTTAGTTTCTGTCTTTCTTTATTCATTTTACTTTAGTCTAGTCATATCTGTAAAAGTCTTATCAATGATTGACCTGATATTCATTTTATTACATTCACGAAAGTCTTTTGTTTTTTATGCAATGTTTAAGTTCAAATTCAGCGTTCAGTTTGTTTGTTTGTTTGTTTTATTATTCATCTTGTTTTTTTTTTTGTTGTGTTTAATAAATATTTCTTTAAAGAACATTCGCATCGCAGCAATAACATAATTATGTTGCTTTTGTATACATGTACTTTCTTCCAATACAAATTCGACTTTAAAGCAAAGCTGCAGTCATAATCCTTGTTACTGTTGTCGTTCCACAGTTTGAAGATGACCATGGCAGTCAAATTCTTCCTGGCAGTTGTGCTTGTTGGCTTGATGGCGTCCGGTTCCGTGTTAGGCCAATGTGAGTAGAAGCCTAGAAGGGCGATTCTTTGCAAGGCAGAGGAAACTGTCCTTTTGTTTGTGTGTGTGTGCGCGCGAGCAAATTGCTTTTCTGTTTAGTACTATGGATTGCAGTACATGTATTGTATCCAATCAAAACAATAACTATACTCGGCGTCCGTTCACATTTTTTGTCCATCATGCATGATTGCAAACATGGTCTGTGTTATTTTTATTATTATTATTATTTTTTTTTAAATAATTGATCTTATTAACTTGCGGACCTGATATCAGTTGACATTTTCATTAGCCAACTTTCTTTCTTTGCCCCCCCCCCCCCTTTTTTTTTTTTGCTTTAGATGAAATTTAATAATCTCAAAATTCTTAATTTTCATCTCTTTTTCCCTCTCTCTCTCTTAAAGTAAAAATATCCAGCTTCTATGCTGTGTGTGTGTGTATGTTATCAGATTTTGTTCTTAATTTTAAGTCTTCTTGATATGGAATATATATATTGCATAAAATAAATATTAGATAGTCCCACTGCACAATTCTTTTAAAAATTCGTCAATACTAGTACACTTTTTTTCATATTATGATGTGTTTTCTGTTTGTTTATTTGTTTGTTTGTTGCAAATATACTTTCAGTTCGTTTACTCCTTCCCAGTTTCTTCAGTGTAAAGTTAAGTAACCAAACAGCTTTCACGACAGCAAATATAAAAGCTTAAGGTTTAAGTTGCTTCATTCGTTTTTCAAAAGAACTTTCTTTGCATATTTATTCGGTAAGTCTATAGCTATAATCAAGCTGTTTTAATAATAGGTTCTTGGTAAAATTGCAATACCTGTATGGCCTCTCCTTGTTTAACGATTATCTGAAGATAGACCCGCAGTTTAATCTCTGAATGTTAATGCTTTGTATTTTTTGTTCTGTCCTAGTTGGAAATCCCTTTGGCTTCGGTGGTTTTGGAGGCTTAGGCAGTTTTGGGCCTGGTCTTGGAGGATTCGGAGGCTTAGGCGGTTTTGGAGGTGGTTTCGGTGGTTTTGGACCTGGTTTCGGTGGTTTTGGACCTGGTTTCGGTGGTTTTGGACCTGGTTTTGGAGGAATCGGACGTTTTGGACGATTTGGTGGACTCAGACGTGGATTCGGACGTGATGGCGAGGGATATGGAGAGGATTTCGAATTCCGTGACTTCTGAAGGAAACAAAAATCTAATATTAACCTTTACCACTAGTTTGTTTTATGCTCAAGTCGTCGTGTGGAGCATACTCTGTATATCACTGCAATGTGCTAGAAAAGGAATATATTTTTATGTGGACTGCTTTACAATTTAGATGCAACTCTGGACATCCATTCATTGGCATATTTGGTATTTTTTGCTTTTCATTTCTCTTATCCACACCTTAGATATTGCAGCACAAAACAGACATGTATTGTCTATTTCAAATACAATTTCACAACAATAATTTCTTCTGGTTATTTATCATACACATAAATAGAAGAAAACCAAAATGATGATCAATCGGGGTAAACTTTTTGTAAAAAAAAAAAAAAAAAAAGTAAAAAATATTCTCAGGTAATTTTCATGTTTATTGTATTAAATTCAGTTACAACATTTTGACATATAACTTTCATATCATAACTTACACTAAATACAATCAAGCAAGCCTCCCCCCCCCCCCACCTCCCCCCCAAAAAATCATACAAAACATACAACATGATTTCGAATAAATGATTTGCCATTCCCCCCATGCCTTAAACTACTTAAAGTGACTTAAAAAAATAAATTAAAAAAGTAATGTTATCTCTTTAAACTTAACTGTGCTGGGTAGCATCAATACACTTAGGATATGAGTAATGATATAATGATTCTTCAAAAGAATTTACTCTCTATAAATTTACTGTCATGAATAGTACTAATATGTTGGTAAGTGAAGTTTTGAACCCACCTGATCCAAACTTGATATCTTTCCTATTGCCAAAGCAGTGCAGTGTCAGTTAATGATAGCTTTGTTTCCAGAGCAACTGATGTCTCTAATGCTATAACCAGGATAAAATATAATGACACTCACAGCACTGAAGTTGATGATGAGGAATGTTGATGATGACAAAATGGATTGTGAACTCTGTGATATTTGTCTGTTCGTTCATTCCTTTAACATAAATACAATGCACTGTATTCACAAACTTCTAAATGCACCATTTCAGCAATACAAAGTAAAGCAGCAGAAACACATCTTATGGTAGCATGATTCTCAAATGAATGATATCATTGCCATGTCTAACAACCAACCTCACAGTACCTCTGACTCTTGTTATTTTGCTTTAAGCTTTCATGACCTATTAAAGGACTATAAATTTTATCCTTCCAAGAAAAATACTTGTTGAATTTTCTGGAGACAAACTCAGAACTTTGTGAATATACATGTAGCTTGAGGTGCAGGTCTGTATGATTTTCCTATATTTTCCCTAAATTCTGTAAACTTGAATGTTTAACAGTGAGAGCAAACTTGTGGTGACATGAATCAATTTATTTCGGTTCACAGGAAAAATATATGTCTAATTGTCCATATAATACAGCAACAAAAAACAAAGATGATGCTAAGTTGTTGTCCCAAAAAATGTAAAAACAACATAATCATGATAATCATCCCAAATAGCATTTTTTCAGCACCATCCACATAGCATCTAGTTGCTGTTTCCATGAACGTAATAAAATAATGTGGTTATCCTTTCAAGTGGCATTCTTTCAGCATTATCAACATGGTGTGAAATTCCTGTTTCCATGATGTAATAAATTATACAAAAATCATTCCTAAATGCATTTTTTTAGCACTGTCAGTATCAACATAGCTTTAAGCTGCTATTTCTATGAATGTAATAGTTACAACCCAAATAACAGTCTCACAGAACTATCAACATAGCATTAAGTTGCTGTTTCCATGAATGTAATGAATTCTATGTTACAGTCTTTCAGCACTGTCAAATTATTCTTTCATTCATGCTAAAGTGAGCATTATCACAGAAGGGGGAAGAGATGGACAACAGCAAAGCAATCAAGCAATAAATAGCAACAAAAATATCAGACTCATTAGAAATAAAAGCAAGAAAACAAATAAATTGATGGCATGCGTTGCACTGAATAAATAAGGAAGTGGCCATGGTACCCATCATATTTACATGGAAATGTTAATGTATGGACATATATGAAAACACTGATGTCAAAAGTAAAGATAATTAGTAACAATAGTAAATAGCATTTTTTCTTGCAGAAATCCAAAACAATGTTCCAAATAAAAATTGGTCTGGGGGGGGGGAGGAGGGGGGGAGGTGGGGGGATGGAGGAATAAGGGCAGTTAAACAAAGAGAGACATCTTCAGCATAATGGCAAGAATCATTTTTTTTTTTTTTAATTTTGACCATCAGATCAAACAGAAAACAAAACCAATAAAGCCTCCTAGCCTCTTCTCAAATACAAATGAACTTCAAAAAGTCCTGCTTTGCCTGATGATATGTGGAATAAAAAGTGATTTTGAAAAATGCAAAAAAACTAAGAATTCTAAGTTGAAAAACAAAACAATAAGAGTGCTATTATTCAACGCTGAAAGCATTAAAAATGTGTAGATTTCATTACATCATCTACAAAAAAAAAAACATACGCCTGTCTGTCTGATCCATAACTTATGTAATTATACCAACAATACTGTATACCGACTTTAGGAAAAACATAATACACTGGTTTTGGATGAAATTACATAAACCAATAAATCCACAAAACAATAATACATGTATGCTTAACCACTAGCTCTGCTCTAAAGACTTCAACATCCCAAAATACTATTTGAATACCAAATTACGATTGCTTTCATTGAAACACAACACAATAACATTCAAAATGACTTACAAAAAACAAAGGCAAATAGATTGTATCATTAACCTGTTTGATGTGAGATGAATGTGAGACCAGCTACTTCATTTGATGCAAACTGCTAGATAATATTAACAGAAAAAGATTTTTAAAAATGGAAAAATTAATACAGTATTTTACTGAATAATAAAGAAGGAAAACAACGGACTTTGTGAACAAACTTTGTCTTACGAACCAAAGATCGACCACTGATTCATAGAGCCAAAAAAGACATCATTAGTAGGTAATTAACATAAGACGGAAATTCATGGAAATATGAATATAAAGATTCAACAAAGTGTAGCTAAGAGGAATGCAAGGAAATAAGAAAATACTTATAAATGTTTATGCATATCGAGTCAGTAGATTATTTGCTTTAAAAATTGAAGGTTTCAAATTAATGTGTGGCCGATAAAGAGCTGCTTATATACCTACATTTATCAAACTAGAATGACTATTTACTTTAATGGGGAAAAACAGACAAAAACATGCTTATGTCTGATACAACATCTCAGCAAGATTATTTTTTTTAATAATGATAAATTACTTGGTGTTCATATAATTATATGAAATATTACGATAAAATATCATATGGCACCCATACACTCTGTGGAGGAGAGTAGAGACCATCATCATTTTGCTTTTGTGGTGAAAATAAGGATCTTTCATACACATTTCAATTTCTACAATCATTAAATTTACATTCAGCAATCCCTAGCATCAAACTGTTTTATATTACATATGTAAAGCTCAAAATAAAAGTCAACAAAAAAAAAAACAACAAAAGTACCAGATAAAGACATCACTGCAGATCTATTCTCTCTCACCTTTGCATCCTGAAGCACATAATCATCCATGCATCAAGACTTAAGAGAAACAGTTTTGTTGTTCCACTTTCAGTCCATAAGTCTATAGGGTTCAGCTATTGAGATCATGCGAACTTCAACTCCCAAAATAGTGACTGAAGAAGGCTGTGATGTCATACTCATAGGCATCCATTGCTGCAGTATCACTGTTATATTATATTTGCAAAGTGAAAGGGACACAATCCCAAAATGATCCATTTAATACCCATGGCACAATTTCATTGGCTAAAAATCTTAAGATGGCCCAAACAGACTTTCGACAGCAATAGACCTTCCAAATTTAATAATAAGAATCTTCACTTAATTTTCAGTTTAACCAAACAAAAGCGACAACTACAATAAAATACAAAAAATGACAGATATATGCAATATCAGAAGAAAAAAAAAAGAAAAGTAAAACTGTTAGGTTCACCCCTACCAATGACAACAAATTTTCTTTAATCAAATAATGAAGTGCCAATCAGTTCAATTCAATCTCGAAGACATTATGTCTCGCAGCCCGAGATAATGAGTCATTTGTCAATTTTTCACCAAATTACTACCATGTAAATTCCTAATTCATACACTTTCAGATGGTGAAAAATATTTTCAGCTAGCTTCACTGTAGCTAGTGATTCTGTGAGCTGAAAAGACAGCAGGTGACTTTTTGCATGAACTAAAATCAGTAGAAAAATTGGCAAAAAGGAACATTTTAGCACATAAATATATTTATTTCACAGCATCCTGATATACTTAAAATCTGCCCATAAGAGCAATATTTTCTTATTCAGAGATGAATGTTCTTTCAATTTTGTAAAATAAGAACATAGATATTAGATCGCCTTTTTCATCTTCAAGCCCTGATTTCTTTTTTCTAGACCATTGACTTACAACTCATTGTGACTGGCACACAGGTAACTGCTTATCCTTGATGAACACTTCATGGGAAAATGAGAAATGAAGAACAGAGAACAATTGCAAAGAGCTGCATCTTGACTGAATGTTGAGCTTGTTTCAGAAAGCGGCTTTGGACAGTCTAAATCCAGTGCAATGTCTCATTGGTTTCAGTCATGCAAACAAAACAGTCCTCCAACATTCCCACTGATGGGTTCATTGCAACACATTCAAATCATTATTTCACATACCATATCATCCCTGTAAGGCGAATTTTACAGGACAGACAAATAAATCGAAGTGAAATAATGAATCATGGGTTTAGATCACGTGACAAAAAATGTAACTTTCATTGTTTACATGGATCTGATATTTATAGAGGAAGTGGGGGAAACCCGTTCTAGTTTAACAAAGCCAAAAACATCATGACCCAATTTTCCAGACTTACACGTTTAGAGACTTACAGGGATGATATCTATTGTTTTCCAGATGATGATGAGCACTTCATACATAAAGCTGATAATATTAGTTTTTCCTTTCCTGGACTAACATAATGTCCCACACTAATCAAAACTCACTGTAGTATGTGAACACTCCTTTTACATGAAAGGCACCATTTGAGACAAAAAAGTAGTGTCAGGAATCAAAGACCATATATCTTGCTGTCAGTCAAAATGAGTCGTATGTCAATTTTCCATCAAAGTATTACTATCATATAAAACCTTATTTCATACAATTTCATGTGGTGAAAAGTTTCAGCTAGCTTGATGTAGTCAGAGATATTGCAAGTTGAAGAGACAGAAGGTGACAATTAGCACTGGCTAACATCAGGAGAAAAATTGGCAAAAATGAATAAAGCTAATTATTCACTTCACAACATCATGACATACTTACCCTCTGTCCATAAAGGCAATATTTTCTTATTTAAAAATGAATGTTCTTTCAATTTCTGTTACATAAAAACACTGATATCAGATCACCTTCATCACATTCAACCTCCAATATCTCTGCTAAAGTTCAGTGACTTACAACTCATTCTGACTAGCCACAAGATATATGTTCTGAGCAGGCTTTTGTGAGTACAGAAATCAAGACAATATTAAAACAAACAGATTTTCATCAAGTATGTAGAGTGTATACAGCAAAAATTTTGCAGTGCAAACACTTTTTTCAAACACATTTCCCTTTATTATTGATAATTCTCAAAGAATTGTGGATTAATAAAGCCCATTAATATGACTCTCTAACATTAGAATAAACATCCAACAAACTTTCCTTTCTCCCCTTTGTGTTTCAAGAATGTCACATTACCACAAGAATAAAAGTCACAACAATGTCTCTCAGATCTTATGTGTAATGAACATGCAGTAATAAAGCATTATTTGGTAAAACCAAAAAATAAAATTTAAAAAAAAAAAAGGTCGAAAACAACCACTGGTGTCATCCATAAATGCTGAAGGTCTATAGGTCAGGAGCCAATTATCTGACAGCTGCCCTGAGGAAGGCAAAGAGCCCTATGATGTTTCATTTACAGTTTTTTCATTAACATGAATAATAAAATCATAACTCCAGCGCTTTTTCACACCTAGAGATCATTTCTGCATGGATGACGATGTTGTGATGACAATGAGAAGGGTAAAAAGAGCAACACCAACAATATCGATAATAAATATTTGGGGCCCTGAATCAGTTTTAGACAAATGATAACAATTAAATAGAAAAATATAACAATTCAATAATGAAACAACACTTATGCATATTTCACAATCCATTTTCCTCCTGCATTTATATCTTTACTAATAATGATTTGGTAATGCTGTCTGAGGAAATACGACTATCATGAAGGATGCCATAAAAAAATGTATACAACATCAATTGACTGATGAGGTTCTGGAGCTTCTCTTGTGCCTTTAGGAACATATTTTCCAGATCTCAAACTCTCTTCTTCTTGTAGAAGTATTAACAAGTCTTGAAACTAAATCTTGTAAGGCAATTTCCCCAGATAAATTAATGCAATACATGGCAAAATTAACAGATCTTAAAGTCTCTCTTAATTACAGCTATGTATCTTCACATTAGGAAGTAGCTTACCTAAGGATTTTGCACACAACACTAAAGAGAATTCCGAAGTTTAATGACTCAGCTGAGTTAAAACAAATGGCTACAGATCTGGTAGTGACTGTGGATGTTCAGAATGAATGACTGATTGCACTAAGTGAAGGTACTAAAGCTGCATAACTGTGGATGAGGTGGAACAGCTAAGAATAGATAAAGGAAAATGGACCTTCCTTGCCGGGTTGGCTGGTGCAGGGTTGAATGCTGTAGAAGTCTCTGGCAACGTTGAAGGTAATGAAGCGGTGAGACAGTGTATGAGATGGAAGAGCTGACAGGATCTGGAAAGAATGGGCTTTCTTTGCCTGGGCCTGTAGGCACACTGCTGAATATTGTTGATAGTTCCAGAAATGTTAGAGCTACTGAAGTTATGTGTTAGCGTATGTGGTGGAACAACTACGATCCAGAAAGAATTAGTCTTTTTTGTCTGGCTTGTTGTTTGACACAGTTGTATGCTGTGTATTGTATACACTTCCGACAATATTGGATTAATGTAGTGAAATAACTAATAATAGTCAGAGAGAACATGGCCCTCCTTGCCTGGCCTTGTTCGTACAGGACTGATTCTTGTGGACAACTCCAACGACGTTGAATCTACTGAAGGTATGTGACAGTGTATGCAGTGAAACAGCTAAGACCCAGAAAGAAGCTTAGCTTATAAGTATAAGGTCAAATGTTCTAGACTCCCCAGCAATGCTGGATCTACTGAAGCTGTGTGTACGTGATGGAACAGATAAAATTCAGACCAAATAAGGGATTCCCAAAGAATGGTCTACAGATTCAATTTTGAATGTTGTAGACCCTCCAGCAATGTTGAACCTAAGTGAAGCTGCATAAAAGTTTTTGCAATGAAACAATAAAGATCTAGAACAAACACATCTTCCTTATCTAATCTGTAAGTACAGGGTCAAATGATGTAGATACCTCCAAAGATGTTGGAGCTCCTGTAGCTACATGTATGAAATGGAACAGAATAGATCAGAAAGAATAATGGACACTCCAAGAATGGCCTGCAGATGTAGGGCTGCATGTTGCACTTCCCCTGATAGTCAAGTTACTGAAGTTGTGTGACACTGTATGCGGTCGAACAGCTAAGATCAAGAAAGAATGGGCCCTCTTTGCCTGGCCTGTAAGTGCATGGTCGAATGTTGTAGACACCTCCAGCGATGTTGGACAGCTGCAGCACACAATAGCCAGGGCGGAAATCCCCTGATGTTGTCCGCTTGAAAGATCCTGGTGCATCTGACACCTTCTCACTAACACAGATAACTTCACAACCCACACTGTACTGTCTGTAAGAGGAACAAAAGTCACTGTGATTTCAATTTTCATCACTAAACATCTCCATTTTAAAACTTATGGATGAACCAATATATTTATTTTTTTTTCAGCTAAAGACAACTAGGGAAATATTTATTTTGTTGATCCATCTATTGTACAATAATTGAAAAATTGATACAATTCTACAGTTTCAAAAACAAGACTGTGTTGAAACTGAGGAGTGTTTAATGCTGACTACAATGGATAAATCGATCTTCTACGTGCTAGTCGTTACACATTGAAATGGTCTAATGATTTCCTTACACTTCACAACTATTGATTAGAAACATAATGATCTCTGAAGTGAATCTGTCAGATGTTTCATATCTGCGGTCAATGGTGTGAAGGGACAAGAAAATAGGTGTACTTTCCCTATGAAAAACTATTGACCGACAAGTCTTCTGTGCTGTGATATCCACAGTTAATTCCTGTAACCTCTTGGTAAGTAAAGTAACATTTTGTATAACCAAGCCCCTTTCGACAGCTCATTCATTTCATAAGGTCATTGACATATGATCTCAATTAATTATATGTTGACTAAAATTTCGGGCAGAGATCGATATATACTGGTTAAAACTGTCAAGATCTAAAAATGCTATCCATTTGAGGTATTCCTGACATCAAGAAAAATACATAGTCAGAAACTTACTTGGGTCCTAGAAGTTCAATCATAAGGTGATTGTCCTTGCTGGTATTGTCTATGTGTACCTGGTACAATGGGTTGTTGGTGAAAGTGTCTCTATTATTGGCACATCCCCCAGCAGTCTTTCCCTTCCAGTTTCCAGTGATCTTCATGGAGAAATGAAAGACATGACAGCGAGAGATAAGATTTGCTTTATTAAAGGCATGAAATTGCTCAACGCTAAACGTACTGCTATAACTATTTAGCCTCATTCTTTTTTTCTTGCCTAAGCAGTAACAAAACTGATTTTATTTTAGGTCGGAATCAGAAGTCTTTTCAAATGTCTGTAAGTTTCCAGCTCTGTCAGTTGTTAACTTAGATCTAAATCTTTACTAATAGCTTTTTTTTTGGCAATGTTCTACTCAGTAGCAAATTTTTTGGTCTAATGAATTTAAAATGAACAAAGTTACAAAGCCACCTTGATTTGTTACCTGTTCATTTAAATATTTTGTCTTAACAATTTTTAAATTTTGCATTTCTCAAGTTTCTGGGACCAAACAATAAAAAAGCACTTCTTGCATACTGCTTTTGCTTAAGAGACTGTTAACCACAAATGTTCTCCCACACGCACTTTTATATATGACAATTTTTCATACATATTTCTCGGTTAAAAACATCTCTTTTTTCATTGGCAAGATACCAGTGAGTTCAAAAATGGCTTACTGATATTCATAATGTCTTCTTTGAAGGAGATGTGGCAGGATGCAATACAAGAAAGAAAATATTTAGATGCCAAAAAAATAATTCTGAAACATTGTCACCTCAGTTCACAAATGTTCTATCTCTACTTTCTAGAAAATCAGTGTCAAGTGCATCGATAGATTACGCTCAACATTTAGTGCATTCCCTAATTTAGGTTGAGAATTACCTACGCTATATAAGCCACACTTTATGATTATGTTTATTGTGGATCCTCTATATTACATGTAAAGTGAAAACTGCAAAGCATGATCTCTCAAAATTACAAAAAGAGGAGATAAAAGAGTTGTGAACTGAGGCGATGATACAACAAAAACCTTACAAGAGACGTGATATCTCTTCTGTACAGCAAAGAAAGGAATAGGCAGTAAATGGCACTTTCTGGAGGACCAACATTTCCTGAACAACAAAGAACATAATAACATTCAATCAATAGAAATGCTACAAAAAATTAACTTCTTCTTCTTACCCTCTTGTCATACTGCTTCTTGTAAGGATCTAAGAAACGTGTCAAGGAAAATTCACATGTGCTATAGACTTTCAGTGTGTAGTGCGTTGTATTGTTTTTCTCATACTGGGAGATCACCAATGTATACGGCTCTGTGCTGTTGTTCTCCACCAGCTTACACAGGTAGTGGGGACTGTTGATCCTCACACCATCTCTGTAGGGAGGGGGATCATCTGAGAAACAAAGAGAAAATTGCCTAAAACTCTTCTTGATGATAATTTATATGGAGTGACTACATATGGCTGCAATAGATCAAAAGCCCATTAGGGTCAGATAAGCATTTTTAGTCAATGAAATTGCACCCACCAGTAACATATGGCCAAATGGCTTGCCCCTATCAAGAAATATTTGTTTACTTAGCGAAATGGTTAATAGAGAAAACTTTACAGAAATCAGCTGAGCTCTTCGTCTTAGTATAACTCAAAATTTGTGGCCACATGGTCTCAGAAGCTCCTATTTATGACTGTTCAATGTCCAGTGCTAATAGCACAAATTCTCAAATTAAGTCTAAACATTTTGGTGGCTTAAAGTTGACAAATATTGCCATTAAATTTACACCAATTAAAGGCTAAAAAAAAACAAGGCAATCTTACTACAAATGACTCTAATGATGGCATACTTCTTTCACGTCGGTGCATGTTGACTGATCAGCCAAATGGAACCAAATCAATTTGTGAATCAGTCCACAGAAACAGTGATAGTAAACTAAACCAAGCACTGAATAAATCTACAAATCCAATCAACCCCAGGATATATGCTAATGTATTAGCTCAATAAGGGAAATCTGCATATTTACTTACAAGGATAAAAGACTTTTTTGCCACCATTCTTGTAGACAAGAACAGTAATGAATTCCTTGTTATCCGCAAAGTCAGCCTGATTATTGGGATAAAGCAAATGGTGATATTCAACTACTGTGCATGGAAATCTATGTATCAAGCTTTTTCTAAAACGCTCTTATTTTAAATCCACACTAAATTCCTGTAACACACTGCATAACAAGTTTGCTGTACAAAAAAATCATGGTACTGAAATAATAATGATGAACTTGTTTGTTAAATCATTGCATCAACCCAGTGAATTATTAATTATACACATATGCAAATACATGACGCAAATATCTTCTTTGAAAGGTTAATTTCATAAATGATGTGAGTTTCTCGTGCAAGTAAGACAAAAATCAGCAACCAAACTTACAAGTAAAATTTGAGTCAAATTTCCACTTTCTGTTACCAATAGTATATGATGCTTCAGATATACAATGCCTTTCCCAAAGTCTTCATACTCTTTGCCTGCTATTCATTAACTTCCACTGGTATTGTGTTCTACCTCATCTTTACCCTGCACCATTTTCCCTCTTCACAAACATGAACAAATGCACATGTAACGATACATCAGACCTTTTTTCAAGACAATGAGATTTTGCACTTTGTCACAAAATTTCATGCAATGTAACGATCACAACTGTCATTTTTATGTAAGCAAAAATGGCAAAGATATCTAGAATATTTCGTGTCCACATTTTTTTTTAAAAAACAATATTATATAATTTCAAAAATAAAAGGTGAACATCCAGACATCATAGTTATGAAAGAACTGTCAATATGGAGGAATATGATACAAGCAAGTTCCACTGAATGACAAAGCTACAGAGGATTTATTCACTTTCACCCTTAAACTAGAGAGAAAAATACTTGAATATGTATCTAATAAATTACATTATTAATAGCAATACATTTTTATCTTTTTTTTTTCTAACCGTCCAATTTCTCTAAAACCAGCAAGCGAGGATTTTCAGTAAATGACTGTGACAGCAACTTACTTTATCAGTGATATGTCTTGTCAGCAGTATCCAGATAGCAGCACCACTTTGATTTCCCTTCATCTCTAGACGGTACTGGGGATTGTCACTTATGTTGTATGAGTCTTTTTTAGGACCTTCTTTTGCATGCCAAGTGCTGGGGAAGATTTGGGGAAATAAATACATTATGTACAATAATGCTCACTGCCTTCGGTATGTCCATATCTCACAGATGTCTATGTAGAAGCATGTAAATGATGAAAGCAAATGGCTAGGGAAATGGCTAAGGGATAAAATACAAAATCCAGTTCACCAACCCAGAAATTCATGACATTTGACTAAAAACATCAAAAACTGAAAATCAGGTATTTCCCAGATAATTACTGAAGAGAAATTGATGAGAACATTGGCAGGAAAATTTGTCCATTCATATACAAAAGCAACTAACAGTTTAGATGGACGGCTCATACCTAGTGAAATAAAACGGAATTACTAGAACACTTCTTGAGACAACACTTTAGTTTAGCAAGTATCACTGAATTTGTCACAGTGAGCTTTCTAGGTTTTCGATCATTCCTTTTTCTCTAAATTACAATTCGAAATCCTGTAAAGAATATTGAACAAACTAATATTTTATTGCAACTAGACTTTGTTTTACTGAGAGAATGAAGTAAAGCTGACCATTCAAGGCCTTGTCAGAAAGTCTAACTGGTTACTGTTTTTTCACTTCTCCTCAAAAACACAGAAAAAAAAAAAAAAAACAACTAAAAATCCTTGGACGCAGGTGTTTTACATCTATGACACTGTGTACCCACCCCATACCCCCCTCCCCATATATGAGGCATGGAAATATACTTGGTACTAAGAGATCTGATTCAATACAGTGAAAACTGAAGTTTTTGGTTACATCCCCTGTGTTTTGGCATCAAGACTAAGCTTTGTATGTATTTTAATTTACATATTTTTACATTCCACCAACAGATTGACTTACTGCTGCATGCATGTTGAGTATACAAAGAGCTCTGGATCCCAGTTTATATAGAATACATCAAAGAACTGACACAAGGAGTCATAATCAATCCAGAAAACACCTGCAAAATAAAGAACAAATCCTTCATTATGAGATATCTCACATAGGTCTTTCAATTTGATTGCTGAAAATTTCATTTTGGTGTAAATATGTTCTAATATAGAGGAGTAAATAGTCTGATGTCGCTTGTAAATGGTAACTTCTGTGTTTACAATACTTTAAGAAGAAGTAATGTAACAGCAATGCCCTAAACGAAGCTAAAAATATATCTTACAATTCAATTCTATTGAGTGAATCTTTCACGTAATAACCAGTTGACAAGCCTCTACATGAGTTGTCACAAGAATTTAGATGTACTGAACTACATCTTTTAAATTCTGAAAGACAAATATTAAATTTTAATCACACCTTAATAATATTACATAAAACTCAAACAGCCTTAGGTCCAACACAAAGCTTGTAAAATCATGCATTTTATGGTTCATTTGGAAGTGACTCTGTACCAAGAATGGTAATATTTTCAATAAGTACATAACCTCTGACAGAATTTTTTAAAAAAAGGCACATAAAAATTTTTACTTCTTTCTGTTTATTTCCACTAAATCTATGTCTTTACAGTTTTTGGCATTAAACAGGAAATCTGACACTGAACAGATAAATAAAGCAAGCACAATTATTTTTAACCCTGGAAAACTTTACCATTATCAAACATTTGGGCACTCTTGGGGTCATAGTTCAAGGCTTTCTGTAGCTCTGGGCTCCAGCTGACAGTGTCTCTTTCTGAAAAATTTCCTTTCCACCTCAGATGATTCCAAGGATTTTTCAGCATGAAGAGTCTTCGTCCCTTATCAAATAAACATTGGAATAAAAAAAAAAATTGTATATCTAATTAATTTCAACATTATTATAATATTTATCAATCAAAGTTGCAGGTCATCAAGGGACAAATTTCAAATAATTAATACTGAACTGTGCCTTACATTTGTATTACTGAAATAAAAGTTTGGAAAAACTATGAATGACAGCAGAATGAGAAATTTTTGCATGCTCAACTTCCCAGTCCAAGACAACGAAAATGCCATAACATTTCCCTTTCCTTTCCAAACTACCTTCTGCTCCCTATTAAAGTTAGTTACCACTTTTTAAAAAATTCACTGTGTCTTGAAAAGTTATATTATTATGACACTGCTGCTAACGTACCTTATTTTCGATAAGCATCTTCACTAACAGCAATGGCCAGTAAATTTAAAATTGAATTCCCATGTTATAAAAAAAAATTGATTTAATTAAAAAGAAAATTACAACCTACCTTGTATTCTTTGATATCTAACATGGCATAAGCATGAGTTGGTACCAGCCCAGCTCTATCAGCCTCCACCTCACTTAGCTCCCCTGTTGCCACAGTAATCAAACAGTGACCCTTGTGAAACCTGTCCAGCAGGCGTTTGAACTCCTTGTCTTTGTTAAACTCTGCTGTGCCTGGTCTGATGGCCACTCTTTCCGGAATCCACTCTGTCAAGGCATGCAGATCTATGTTCTGAAATGATCATCATTGCTACATTCACATATAGTCATTGATTCACTTGTGTTCAGTGAAACTACAAAGATGATTCTTGTGAGTAATGTATATATGTTGTGCGACATGATGACATGTAATGAGCTGAATACATCAAATTATTTTAGGATTAGAGTTACCAGTGACAAAAGAAAGTAAGTGTACTTTATTAAGGAAAAAAAATCTAGCTATAACACCCTCAAAATTATTAGCTATTTCCCTTCAAACTTAAGTCCTGTGACCTAATGATTGGTAAAATCCAATTTCCTCAACAAAACTTCCTTTCACATCCAACTCGATTATTCGGTCACTCAACATCTATGTGAGAAATCAGTTTGTCCAGATTCTAAGGTCATTGTATTTTCAAAGAAACAAAACAAAAACAAAAACATTGTTGGGTTCTCCTTGTAAACAGGAAAAACAAAAGAAAGAAAAAAAAAGAAAAAGGTAAAAAAAAAAAAAAATGCTCTATATCGCAGTTGCAACAAGGGTCTCGGAATTATTTGGAAGACCTCTTTACCTTTTGATGGGCTTCTTTTCTTATTCATCTCAACCGCAAGGCCATTGATATGCTAGTTTAAATTAGATTCATATATGTGATTCACTAACTTCAAAATCAGTTAATCACAAATAACGATTGATTCACTTCTGCATAAATATGAAATGGGGATGTCTAGTTCTCAGTTGTTCATGCAGCACAAAAAGTTATAAACAAATTTGTTGTACTTTGTGTTATTGTTCAGCTCACAGGAGTACATCTGTGATCATGAAAAACATGATAATTTACTGAATACTCTAAGACATCAGGTGCCCTTGTATGACAGAACACCTCGAAGGCAATACTGAAAATAAGTCCGTACAAGAGACTTAGATTGACTGAATATTGGTCATCTGTATAATTCTATATTCTGTAATCATTCTGAATATAGATTATTCAAAATTTAAGATATCCTCAATCCTGTTGAGCTGTATTATAATGTGACACTATTGGGTTGCAGAGGGTTAAATTTACTTACAGAATTGGAGCCAGGAAAGTCATATCCTCCCATGACTTTCATGTAGGCTTTCTCAAGCAGTGATACCCACAACTCATTCTTGTTATTGGAGAATGAACACAACAGGTCGCCATATTTTGACAGTGGTAAATAGTCATCGATGATCACCTATGTAAAATTTGAATGTCCAAAAATCAGTACATAGGAACATTTTGCAAATGCAAGATAAATTGTTCATTTCTTATACGGAATGCTTCAATGAATATCAGCTGTCACAGTAGCAAAATGATGAAGTCAAACTAATGCTCTTCAAGGGAAAACAATATTTCTGTATCACGCAAGTTAGGAAAAGTAAGAATATCACTGTCCTTAACAGCAAAATTCATTTATTCTTGTAATCATATTGATAAGCAAAGCAACGATTCTCCTGAGCTAACCTTTCTTGTCACACCATTCAAGTTGAGCTTCACCATGTACTTGCCACATGGGTTGTAGATAGGTTCTCCATCTCGATTTTGTGGATAAATAATGCTGCAATAAAGCAATATATGAATATTTCAATCTCAGTCTGATCCAAAGGTAAAAAATATGACACAAATATTTGAGGGGAAAAAAAGTATACAGATTTGTCTTTACACTCCATCTACAATTATTCAAAAATGAGGAAAAAAATATTCTAACGAGAAATCCATGTAAAGAAGAAAAGGTTCTCTAACAAATAATGGTTTGCAGGTCTGGTTTGAAGCAGAACAATTTACATACATTCAGACAAGAAAAAAATATTTCAAACAAAAAGTGGGAATAATATAGTATTTTCAGCCTTGTTCAAACACTCTTAATATAAATGACGAGGAGGCCCTAAATTAATCAGTTTGCTTGATATTCTGATTTTAAGTAGAGCAGTTTCCATAGACAAGAAAAAACATACCAACAGATATCTCGCATTCTCTCTAATTAGTCCACTTACTTTGTTATCAGCTTTTTCCTGAAGCGTTTCTCATACTGTGCACTGATTGCCAGAGAGGCAACAAAGCTGCAGTCTGAGACGATGGTCTGTGGATGATGAAACATTGTACACATATAGTCTACTAGTTTAAATAATGAACAGCTTGAAATGAAAGGTGTGCAGTTTCTCCATAGGAACATTCATAGTTACACTAGCAGTACTTGTTTTCTACACAAAGTGAAAACTGAATGTGAGAAGCAAAATCTCATTTTCTTTGATCTAGTCCGATATTTTCTCATGGATAATTCAGACAACATCTCATAAATCTTACCTTTGATAAGAGTTCTCAATATTAAAAAAATTTTTGAGTCTGCCAGCTTGCAGTTCTTATGCACTGCTTTGGTTTTCCCTTTTATTTTCCGATATCCATCAATAAATAGTGAGAATCTGATGTAAATTAAAAGTTTCTCTTTCTAAAACTGCACTAGTTCAAGCAGATGGATATATACATTCAAGTCAAAGATACTTAGCCCTTTCCATCCACATATCAAACTGATCCAGCCTATCAGAAAGGGGAGGGGATGAGAAGAGGGAGGTGGGGGCAGGAGAGGGAGGTGTCAACTAACAAGAAGCCATGGTTGAATGACAGCCTGTCAGAAAATGCTAATCACTCCATACATGATCAATGTGTATGCTACTGATTTTTGAATATGCATGTTCTTCCAAGACAAAGCTGCAACAAATGGTTTGTTTGTAGCAAAAAACAGTGATGATTTGTCAAATAGTAAGGAACCATAGTCAATAGTAAGAAGCCAGGGCTTTATGTCCATCGTAAATTATTCCAAGTGATGTGCTACTTAACTACAACATAACTTTGGATCAATTTTACAAATACAGCTTGACTAGTACTCTTGTTTATGAGATTTTTGAAGGTCAGTAAATGACTCTTTACCTAATGTGGGTTTGTAATGATTCTTCAATCTAAAGCTTATTTTTTTTGTTGTTGTTCAGAAAAGCATCAAAACCAAAAATGTCATTAAAAAAATCACCTGAAAATTGATATCACAGCAAAAGTTTTTGATTTTCCCTGATTTGATAAGTAAAATATCATGGTGTAGAGTTACATTTTTAGCCCAGTTCATGAAATGACATGATGTGATGATACTGGCTTTGCTTTTGGCAATATAATCTAAGAAGATAATACCCTGTAACAAGACCTTTCAATGTTTTCCTTTGCACTTAAATTTTACAGTAAATAGCTGTCACATTTCTATAGGCAATTTCTCTGTATATCTTTGAAGCAGTTTATCCTAATTATCACGGACCTGCCTCCTCAGTTTACATTCAAGCACACGAGAGTCATATGGCTTTTGTAAGCATATTTGCTCACTCATATATATTAACTGATAGTTCTGAGTTCTAAAATCTTTCTGAATATTCTAAGAAGATGACAGACAAAATAATCACCTGGCGAATACTAAAACTTGAGATTGCAAAAACAATTCTTGGGTCATCACAAAATGATTCTGGTCTTGCCCAACTGCCAAACTGTTGCTTTTGCTTTGGTGAAAGGGCAAGCTTACCATCTTTGTCCCTGAAAAAAATATATTTGTTACTTTTCCTAATAACAAGAATGCTCATTTTTGTCACTATGACTAAACATTTACTGCACATCATTAACGCAGAATCAACATATAGGCCTATAAATCTTACCACATAATGTATAAATGCATTGGCATTGAAAAAAAACATAAATTACAATATCATTCCATTTAGCAATGGACTCTGGATTTTGTTAAATAAAGACATGAGTCTTGAAAGCTAATTGAATACAAAATAGTATAATATACACTCTAATTACCAAATACAACTACTGAGCAATTTACCACGTGAAAGGTATTACACAAAAAGAATGATCATTCTACTTTTCTAATCAATTAATCCTTAATAATTTTTCAAAAACTAATTTCTAACCACTTTCATAAACATAATTTTTGTCTTGAAAACCAAATTTAAACCATTTTCTTAAGCCTGATACTCTCTTAAAAGACTCATTTTCAACCATTTCTTAAGCATGACTTTCTCTCAAACATTCATGTTTAACAATTTCGTTACTTTTGTTGTCTTGACAACACCTACAACACTTTCAAACTTATGGCTTTCTTACGTAAAAGGGGTTGGGAAGGCAAATTTCTCTCTCCTGTCTACAGCTAGAAAAGGCACATATTCTCGCCCATTGATCTTTGATGTGTTCCTAAGAAGTGAGGCAAGAAAAATTACACAATAAATATATTAATAATATAGCAAGCAGAGATACAGACCTGCCTACCCTCACAATTACACAATAAATATATTAATAATATAGCAAGCAGAGATATAGACCTGCCTACCCTCACAACAGCGGAGGAGGGATATCTGACCCACAAAGGAGGGAAAATCAGGGAAAAGGAGGGAAATTTACCGATCCATAGTTCCTACTTAGAATTATTAATTATGTATTACAAAACAATAGAACATCAGTACATGAACTTAATTAAAGTTCCATTCAATATAATATTAAACATTTAGATCTGTATTTCCTACATTCTTTTCAGATTCTTTACATTATTATAGTGGGCACTGAGCAGTCTTAGTTTCTGTCAATCAAAGATCTGATGCATTTTGCGACTTTCACAAAAGTTTGGAACATGCAATGCACAAACTTCTATTCTTTTGTGCAGTCCTCTCACATTTCTGAAGGCAGTCAACCTTGCAGCATGCTATTGCTAGCATTACTTTCCATCTTGCTAATCTGACTGACCGCCAGTGACTTGGGGAGGGGGGGGGGGGGGGTGGCGTTACCATGGGGTAGGTTCAAGTTTAGCCTGTCACCCAACATCCTTTCTTTCCCTTTGATCCAATGCTCCGAACACCGACTGGCATTTCACATCTACACACAGAATCTTTTGATAGACGCAGCAAAGTAATGATTCGGAGATGACTTAGTCATGAGAGCCCAGAATGATCTGCTTCTGCTGTAACAATTAGTAACCTCGAATAATATATTCTTGACGGTTCAGATTGCCCATGGGAAAGTACAGGACAGTGCCAGCTGGCTCACGCACAGCTGGTAAGACTGAGTGCGAGTAGGGGATAGCAGTGGATAGAGAGAGGGAAACTGACCGTATCACTGATGCTTAACAGTGAAGCAGATAAAATCTAGCAGTGATGAATATTACGAAAAAAACAGAAGTAGGTGCAATAATAGCCATCTTAAAGACAGAAAACAGCCCTTGAGTGAGACAACGTCCCTCACGATTGCTGGCACGGACATTCCATAGAATGAAAGGTGGGTCAAATTTCACACCAAAACTGTGTCGAAATGGCCAAAACTTGTGGTCTTTTTTTTTCTTTTATTCACTTTTATGTAAAGAAAACAGAAAGACTCTAGGCCTAGATCTACATGTAGTTACTGGGCATCTTGCCGTCTTCAGTCCGTGGCGCCGACGACATACACATTTGTAAAACAGGTCGTCGGCACCAGACCAGACTTGTGAGTATGACTGATCCCTAGATAGATCTACACTGAGAGTCATAACCTTACATAACAGCAGTTAGCAACAAGTGCACTGTTAATGAAAAGATAAAACGAGGGGCGCGATGGAACATTGCTGTTAGGTTCAGAATCGCCGGCCGACCGACAACCGGATCATGAATAACAGGCGCACATGAACAACCTTTTAGCGTGTAGACGGGACAGGCGGGGTATAACACATAACACTACTTGTACGGATTGGACTGACTACACCAAGTACTGTTGGCCTACAGACACAGGCCTTAGCAACAGTAACAGGCAGGACCACTGCTCACAGCAATGAACGTGAGAGCGCAGTTTACTTTCTGCACTGAGGGTGATGATAATACTCTGGCAGCATTCTAAGTGACACCAAAGTAAGAAACGGAAAGAAAAATAGTATAAAATATCAAAGTCGTCCGAAAGAGGAAATTTATGTTCATGGCATGGGAAGGCAGGATGGTGGGTTGAAATGTGGAAGGATCTCGCATAATGCAGGAGGGTAGGCAGGTCTGAAGATAAGACAGCCTTGACTAAATGAGCTATACAGTTTGATAACAATATCAAGATTATTAAAACAAATTTTTCATGGTTGGAGAAATGTATATCCATTGCAGAGATTTACTTGCTATTAATCTGTTCTGATAAGTTTATGAGATGTCTTGCATGATCTATGTTACTGGGCTTTCTTACTGCTAGTTCTTCAGCTTCTAAAGGATAATTTATAGCAAGAATAATATGAGAATACTCATATTAAAAATAGATAATAAGTATACATTAGAAAAATTCCAAATTACAGTGTCCAGGATTTTGATTCTGATAGTTAATTACCAACAAAATATACTGCTATAATATCAATACAATTTGAGTGAGGTATAACTACATTATGTATGGGGGTATGTTTTATAAGGTACTTTTCAACTCTATTTCACAGGAATGGTGGAGCTTATCAATGCTTACCTCAGCACAGCAATCTCATCTTTTGAATAAGAACTTGGGCCCACATTAATAAGACCTTTCCGTCCTGACGGTGTGTATACTTTTCCATCACTTTTAACATTAGTTGGCCCAGATGATGACAATGCCCTCTGTGAGCTGTTGCTGCTATCATCTCCTTCTGAGAAGGCACCAAAGCCCAGAGGAGGAACCACTTTCCCTGTGACAAGATGAATCACACGAGAAAACCACAATCATTACTTTTGACAAGCAGAGGTATAATGATGTCACAGACATACTGCCATAGATGTCATAGACATACTGCCATCATGCAGTTATCTCCCTCTTGTTTCTTCACTTTGTCACATTATCTCTCAGAGACCTTTCAGCAATCAGTAATATATATTAATCTTCTAGCATCAGTGTTCAATTTTTCACTTTTCTAAAATTACATGATGGCATTAGCTGGTTAACGCAAGCACTATTTTGAGAACGGCAAGTAACAGCATGACACAACTACAGGTAAATGAAAAGACAAATTAAACATCTATGTAAAATCAATCTGGAGGCGGGATATATGTTGAATTACTGCAACTATTGTAATATATTCTTCAAACTGAAGACTCTCTTTAGCAGAAAAGTAAAAAGTTTTAAATAAGTCAACTTTTTGGAAATATTAGTCAAATTAATAGTTGCAAAATCAACCATTATTGCTAAAATTACATACCTGTAATAGTCCGCACTGTTGAGCCTGGTGATGATGGAGATGACAAAGAAGAAGGAGTTGGGAGTGATCTGGTATTTCTTTTCTTCAATGCCTCTGCCCTGCAGCACAAGGTAAAGTGTGAAACAAATTAACAAAGCAAAGAGGCATCTAAGGAGTTCGCAACCCGATTTGGACTGAATGTGTCGCATCCAGAAAAATACCAAGACGTCGTTTTTGGATAGGTAAACATAGACTGCAAATGCAAACCAAACCATCAAATGATTGGTTTGACTCCCATAACTTTCTATCATAACCACCTGCCACAATGCCGGTCTGACTGACCAATATAAGTTGGTGAATCATGATTTTTGATGGCATGTGCTACAGAAAAAGTGGCACATGCTGCAGAAAAAGTATCAACATTCAACAAATTTTTCTTTTTCCAGTTTATTATTTCATACAAGTAATGATTTCACATTTTCATTGTGATAGTAAATTAAGATAGATGAAATAAAACATTGAAAATAATAAATCTCATGTAAATTACATGAGCCTGATTGAGCTCATTGGAGCTTATTGATTTTCATACCACTCGAAATTTGCTCAGATAATGTACTGATCTCTGTATTGTTAGCTATGGGCCAACCCGAATACAAATTGTGCCTTTAGAGTTCGACCATTTACCTTAAAGACAATGTCACCTGTCACGCGGCAATCAAGTATCTATGAAATACATCCAATAATTACATCAACTTTGGATATAAAAAGTTGTAAAGATAAGAGGATAACTTCTAATTTACAAAGAAAACAACTTCACTTTTAATGGGTGAGAAACCACAATTAATATCCGTACTGACATCATCGCATCAAATAAATGAGAAGGGAAAGATCAAAAGTAGATCAAAGTTAAATCGGAAGCTCTCTTATATAAGTGAAGATCAGAAGTATGATTAGCATTTAAATATTTACCTATCCAAGGCCTGAGTAGCCATTCTGACAACACTGTCCTTTGTTTTTGGTTCAGGATTGCTGTCTCTCTGAGAGAAGAAGAGCACGAATTGTTGGAATCAAAGACTCCTTGGTGTCTCTTAATTTTCTAATCTGCGACAAAACCAAGAAATTTATAAAGGAATCCCACAAAATAAAAAAAAAAGAATTACGCTCTAGAATAATACTGGCAATGCTGTGATTCTTGCACATTATTCTGATATCCCTGAAGAAGAGAAATGAATGAAGTCATGGTGATATTGTGAATCAGTCCTATTTATTTGCTGGTAGTCTCTTCATCTTTGAAGTGTATATGTTTAAAAGAGAACATCAAGTTGGCATTTTTTTTTTTTTTTTAAACATAGAAGTGAAATCTTTCCTGTTCAAAAATCTACAGGTCCATACCACATTCACTTACAACTTTCAGACATAATGAAATGGCTTCAGAGTAAAGATTGACAGCGTCATCAATGTTATTTTGCTCATCCTCATCCAGGGCTTCTTTCAACAGAAAGTGGGCTCTTTCCAGGTCAAGCTACATTAAAAATAAAGGTTATATAGCAGTGAATAAATCAAATCGCTATTGGGATTAACATCATTTCAACTCAATCTCCTTACTTTCTGTAAACCATAGTTCATTTACAATGTACTCTTAGTGTTCAATCATCATTAAATCATCATGATCAATCTTTTGTTTCATCCTATAAATTTTGTCTAGGCTTTCCTTCATTGTTCTTTATCCAAAGTATCTGTCACCACATCAAACCACACTTAATGTGCAATGTCAATATTATGCCACATTTTCTGACATATGTTTATTACTTACTATCTCAATAAATTCTGTAAAAATGCAACTGCTAATATGTTTTTTTTTTTATTCCAACTCTCCATTAAACACTGAACTCCATTACCTTTTCCTCCCTAGGAGACCTTCATTATCTCATGTCCAACTTTGGCTTTCCAACATATGTCACTTTTTGGCACTTCCTTCTCACTGCGGTCCTGGTACAAATTGGTTACATCGATACTGCAATTATTGCCTCGGCGATATATATATTGATTACTGTAAAATGAACTAGACTAACCCCTGGCCCTGACCCTCGGCTGTGCATACCGCCAAGGCAATAATCGCAGTATCGATATATGCCATTTTTACCGGGACCACAGTGAGACGGTAGTGCCCATTTTTTAATCATGTCAATCTCTTTCCATACTCAGATTAAAAAAAAAAGACTTTTCACTTTCATCCATACTTTATTCATATGTCTGTCATGTAGCATTAATTAACCTAACCTGCCTAATTTAATTTACCAACAACTGCTTCCAGGAAATGGGTTTGAAAGTAACTTTATTTTTGTAACGTTGCAAACACGCTAAATCTTTAAGTTGCTCCTTTCTACTTTGCAACTGATTATGTATACATTTGGCCTCACCTGCTGCTCTGTCTTGCTAAATCCTATGTGTTTGTTTGGTCCACTCGACTCCACTGCAGAGTATTAGAAATTTAAATAAATTTTTCCTTTCATCATCTCCATCTAAAATAGCATCTATCTACAAAGTCAGTCCTGTCCATACCACACAGTCATAAAAAATGAATGGAACTTATCCACATTGTAGAACACTTGTTCTTAGAAATGTGATATGACCCATTTAGTTTTCAAAAATGATAATAACGTTTCTCTGTGTCTTTTTTTTCACAGGTACTGACACAGGATGCTAGAAATTAATTTTTCCCATATTACAAGTATTCAATCAAGCTAAATTACTACAGAAATCCTGTCTGATCTACATATTTCCTACAATATAACAGACTCACTCTCAGCCCTTTCTGGTCCAGAATGTACATTTTCTTCTACCTGCAACCACATATTTAAGGGCTCAAATGGAAGGAAGTTGAGACTAGGGCACTGTCATATTCAGATTCATGAAGTCTCGGCTAAACTCACATAAGACATCATAAAACTGTTTATAATAAAATGGACAACA
The DNA here is from genome assembly GCA_039654565.1 of Peronia peronii. Classification (NCBI taxonomy): domain Eukaryota; kingdom Metazoa; phylum Mollusca; class Gastropoda; order Systellommatophora; family Onchidiidae; genus Peronia; species Peronia peronii. Next base: position 28,497 of record JBCEWB010930372.1, read on the forward strand.
AAGTTATCTGAATTCCTTTTTTTTTTTTAGGAAAAAATTCTCAAATTATTGTCAATTACATATTAATCATTCTGTGGAGGGGAAATGCAATGTACCATATATTTGCTCAACAGGCAAGAGAGGGGTGATCATTCTCTGGACGGGGGAGGCAATGTATCATATTTGCTCTACAGGCAAGAGAGGGATGATCTCATGCTCTGTTAAGCTGTACACTTACAAGCTTGTTTCAATGAATCTGCTCTGAGCATATATTCAGTTGCTTTGTCAACAATGTTGGGCACTTGAGATCCAGCTTCAGCTGCTGCAATTAGTGTCTGAGCTGCCTCCTGCAAGTTGAAAACAAACACAATATTAATCTTTAAGCTCTTGACTTTGTGAACAAACCAGCAAAGTGTACTTGTCAATGTGCAAGTCTGGCTGACCAATGTCAGTTTCCTCATGGAATGTTTCATTCTGACTGGAGACTAAGTCTAGGCCTAGCATATAATAAGGGCATACATTGTGCTTCCTTGTTGATCATGCATTTTCCCTGATCTTTCCAATAATCCCACCATTTCTCCAGATTTGGAACAAATTACATGAGAGGATGATATTCACAAAAAACTTTCAATGTTAAGTGGGTGTCAGGATTTTACTCTCCAGCACAAATGTCAGTACTATTATGGATTTATATAACTTCTTGGAGCCAACCATTTCATAGAGGGATACATTTTTGCTCTTAACATAGAATGTCAATGTAAACTGCAAGCTTAAACAGTCGCTCCTGCCATGTGGTGGATCTGGATCATTCTTCTAACAACAGATGGGACACCATTTGATTATTTTTGTGACCATGAAGTGCAACTGATCTTGAGGAAGCCTAGTTTAAGAGCACAAAAGGAATCATCTTTACAAATTAATATATAAAAGATACTTTAGCTGCCATTCTTGTATAGCTGTAGCCCATATCTAGAAATTGTTAATTGGGTCATGAAGCAAACACATACATTGCAACATAAGCACATGACATCAAGATGAGCATCTACAAAGCTACAAATAACGAACTAGTATGCAAAATCCCTGATTGATAACTTTTCTTCAAATGGACAATCCATAAGAAGTAATTACCCAATTGTCATAAACAAAAACAATACCTAGTTAGAATATATTTAATGAAGAGCATTTTGGCTGCCTGAATTCCAATTTGCTGTGAACTGAGACATCAATTCTATATACCAAAGTTAAAAATGAAGATGAGCACACAGTTTGAAAGTGTGGAGTTTCCCCTTTCTATACAATAAAATTAACATTACCTTGTTGGCTTAACTAATTGTTTTAAAGATACTGGCACTGGGAAACGGGCATTTCCAATTCAAGAATAGGTCAAAAAAGGTTTTTTTCAACTTTTTATCAAATTCAGTTTTTTTCCCACTTGACCATAGCAAAGAGCCAACCTCTTTATTTTTTATAAATACTAAAAGTAGCATTATGTAATGTGTATCTTTAGAACATACTGTATAGTAAAACACAGCCATATCAAAACGCTGAGCCTGATCATGCTGCACAGCCTGACACGCTAGACTGGCTCCTTCATTCTGTAACACTGTAGGATCTGCACCATGATAACCTGATGATGGGTCTGCCATGTGTGATAGTCAAAATCTGAAAAGAAAATAGATTACTTTGAATCTAAGTCCACTTTATAATGGACAATTCTACAAACAATTTTGCTACTCTGCTACAATGGCATTTATAAAATATTACAATCACTTTCAGCTCTTCCAACACAGTCAAGAAAATTCTTTAATTCAAATACAGATATTGTGATAATACTTTCTTATTTGTACTTCAATATTGCTATGGAACATTTAAGTTTCAACCCTTTGAACCCTGTTCGCCAGTGCCTGAAAAACAACTGTCCGTGGCCTCCTGGGCTGAGAACGCAGATTTCTCGTTTCATGTTGAATATCTTTTGTAAACACAAGCCTCAAACGCGATCATGGGTGCAGATATTTGTAATCACCGTAGTCCTAAATGTCCTTGCCTCAACCCGACCTATTAGATCTATTTTTAACTGCAATGGACGCGCAGAACTGGAGTAAGTGTGTCACCCCATCTACCGGGCTGTGGGGTATTTGACACCGGAAAATCTGCCCTGTGTACCGGGCTGTAGAGTTTAACGAATTAATTGTTTAGATCATTCTGATAGCTTTTATTACCATGGAAATTGTGGTCAGTAAGTTTTATTTTGCTTTTAAGTCAGATTTTTAGAACAGTGATGATGAGAATATACATGAGTGATGTAATAACACACTTACACGATCTTACTAAAAAATGAACTACCAATTCTGAATATTTTAATAACTAAAACACTCTCATCATCTTATGGAACCATCCGAGTCAAAGTAAAATGTTTCCTGTTTTGTGCAGCATGCAAAATCCTCAACAATATCCTACAGACATAATCATCAAATATTTAACAGAAAAAAGGTGGGTAGTCTCTGTTTACAATTATTGTAATTATATCCAAGCTGTTGTTGATACAACCCATTTAAATGGAAGATACACAGTAATTGCCAATGTTGTAGTTTTGACTATTTTACACAACCTGGCATTTGTTTAGTATCAATTATCACAACACAAAATTACAAATTCAATTTCTAATGCTAGGAGGTTTCATTTCTAAGTACTGATGTTCATTCATTGATAGTCTGTACACAGACAAGAGGCCACGCTATGCAGCACGCTCATATTCATAATTAACCTAGATTTTAAAAATCCTACCATTAGACCAGCTTGAAATTGTCGATTCAATCATTTTACTATTAACAACAATACGAATACGGCGAAAAAAATGGTCTCACAATATATGGGAAATGTGTTTGTCCACAATCAACCCACTGTCAACATCCTGTTTTCTCCTCTGATCTGACCACTGACCAGCGTGTTTGCATCTATCAACAGAATCTTTAGACAGATGCCACTAGCAATGAGAACCTAAATAGGGAGTATAGTCTCCTTGTTCATGTAACAATTAGATCTAGATCTATAATATATGCCTGGCACAGAACTGCAAAACTGGTATAGCAATGAACTGGTTAATTAAAAAATCACAAGATCTAGTCTTGATTTTCAAAATCTACTTTTTTAATTAACCACTTCACTACTAAATATCAGTGATATGGTCAGTTTCCTTCTCTCCATCCACTGCTAACCCCCACTCTCACTCGGTCCTGCCTACTCTGTGTGAGCTAACCATCACCTGTTTCTGCTTTCAGCCATGAAAAGCATTGACTTATTAGCTACATGAAAAAGCAGATTATATGCCTGTTTTGGGTTCTCACTGCTACCTCTTTTGTCAATCATCAATTTGTGGCATCTATCAAAAGTTTCTGCTATATTACCAAATGCCAGTGGAAGCATGATTGAATCAAAGCAAAAGAAATAGTTGTGGTTGGCGAACTGACGGTGGATGTACCACATACATTTTCCCGCCGTGAAGTTGTTAAGAAAAACTTTTTTAGCAATGGTATTAAAGACATGGTTGGGAAGATTTTCTTTATGCAAGAAAGAAACTAATTTCGATCTTGATAAAGACCAATCAATGTAGATCTAGATAGGCCTAATATCCTAACTACTTGAGTTTCTGCAAGCTTCTTCTGTGTTTAATTATTCGGGTTGGCCAAGGGATTTTCCAAATTAAATTAGGACCTCAAAAACCTCATCAAAAGAACCTCTGCTAACAATCTTGGCTGGACTGTGCTACGCATGAAAATATTTCAGACTGGTTTCGTTTTCATCATTCCCCACATTAGATTATTAAAAGTAGTCGTATCATGAGAATCATTAATAACCTGCCGTGACACCGACTCGTTCCCGTTAATTTCCTTTTGTTCTCTCCGCGGTTGATGTCTATAATTAAGATGGCATAGTCATTTCCTCTCTGAATACTTCTGAAGGCGCTTCCCGTGAAATTAAAGCCTATGAAATTTCCTACAATAGGCTGTGATTTCGCAAACCGGAAGTTTATCTTTGTTTTCATGACCAGATTTTGTAGGTAGTCAGGGAAGTCTAATATTGTTATTGCTATCTTTCCCATTCCCTTTCGATTGACGATCTTTACCGAGAGAGTAAAAGACAAGAAAAATGAGATTGAGGCAAAAGTTTGTGGCATTTACATGAGACATAAGAGCATAAGTAAGCTTACAACCAAATAACATCAACAGATATAATATAT
>JBCEWB010930373.1:2500-15494 GCA_039654565.1 Peronia peronii
GACATTTTGATTTTAGGGTAACTATTAGCGTCTCATGAAAAGCAACAGTTCCACATCTCATATTACAGTATGTGTTATATCTGTCATTCGATCCAGCTTTCTTGCTAGCACTGATTCCATTCTTTCCCCTATTTGTCTGTCTGTGTGTCTGTGTGTTTAGGCCGTCTTTCCTTCCTCTCCGTTGACTCAGAGCGCGGTACATGTAAGCCAATAATGCAAGCGTGGCCTCCCCCATGCTATGACTTGTCAACGCCTTCTTCTGCTTCCACTTCTTCTGTCTACATCTTGATGCTGCCCTTCAGGGCCTTACTGTAAACAAACCCTTTTTTTTTTTTTTTTTTTGCTTAGCTGCTTTTTATCCCTATTGCCTAACATCCCCTCGTGTGAGCAAACACTCAGCCGTTTACTCGGCGGACTTCCCCGTTATCCGGTCAGACATAAGGTGGATTTGTGATGCACACTGGATATGGCTTCTGAGAGTTGACGCATTTTTTGTAACCCGTTTTGCGTTCTCCAGACACCCGGTGTGCACTGTTAACATCTTTGAGGAGAATGGCGCGCGAAGTGGTGAGTGAAAGAAGCTGGGATTTGAAAAGACGAAGGAGCGTCAATGCTTCTCCCACTTCGGCCCTACCATAATTATTATTGTTCTTACTAGTATCCATACGACAAGTAGACTGTTGTGCTCACCTTTGTTTCTTGTCCATTTAGCGTCCTCTTGATTTAGTCCTTTGTCTTTCCCTCACGTTCCCCTGTCTTTGTCTCTCGCTCTTAACTTCTCTTACAAATCTCTCTTTATAATTGTCTCGACCTCTCATCCTGTTGCACTTGCTCCTTCTGTAGGAATTCACTTCAAAAGCAAATGCGTTATTTCCCTTTCTTTCCTTCCCTCACTGTTTCTCTTTAGTCCCCTTCTCAGCTCTATTTTCTTTTTTGTTTTTTTGTCTCTCTCTTTGTATATGTCTCTCTTTCTTTCTTTGTCTCTCTCTCGCTCTGTCTTTACCTCTCATTTCCCTGCCACTGCATGTTGCCAATGGTATAGTATGCACAACAGGCAGTATTTGCACTTATACCCGAGGACAGAATTCTATCTTATCTGTGCCGTTTCTTTTTAGAGGAGGAAAACCCCAGGTTTTTACTGTTATGACCTGCAAGAAATGAGTGCAAACTTATTAAGAGCGGTGTAATATAGTTGTTATTTTTCATCTGACCTCACCTGCTGGGTCAACGCTTTAAATTTACCACCTCATTGTTTCCTCGTTTCTTTTTACCGTAAGTTTGAACCTTTCTGTCATTTTCCCTATCATCTGTTTTTTTCCAATATTTGACTTGTGTCCAGATTTTTCCCAAACTCTTTATCGTGGAGTTACAATAACGGACATGGTTACGCCTTTCAGCCATAGGGCTGCTACCTCAGCGAACATTATGAAGATAAGGAGAGTTTCCCTAGAATGTCTAACATAAACGTATTTCAAATTATAAATGTTGAGGTATCTCCATGTTTTTTTTTTTTTTGCTTTTTGTTTTTTTTATTTTTATTTCAGTATAACTGCTCGGTCAAACTGTTCTGTCTGACAGAGCACCGATAGTCTGGTCCTGTTCTTTAACCAACCTTTTTTTTTTTTTTTTTTGTTTTTTCTTTTCTGATTGGCGTTGTCTTCGATTTTTTTCCCCTGCACATGAGTTTCGTTAGGAGAAAGTTCTCTGTATCAAAAGAGGATTATAACATAGTTTGTCTTTATTGCTGACAAATGCTCGACCTGTCCTAGATTCCTGAGATTCTTATTAATGTATCATTTTGAAAAAGGACAGATGGTAGACACCAGAAGTCTTTGATTTGGACAAAAACAAAAACAGAATATCCAAAGCACTCCACATGAAAGCGACAATCATCTTTTATATCCCCCCCCCCCTCCCCTTTCCTCCTCCTCTTTCTTCTTTCCTCCTCCTCTTTCTTCTTTCCTCCTCCTCTTTCTTCTTTTTTTACTGTGAATGATTTCAAGGCTAGCTCTCTTCAAAGGAGCGAAAATGTTATGTGCATTCTGTCTAAATTGATTCTTGATGTCATGAGAGTAGGTACTACTCTGGGAGAACGTTAAGGATTTTCCCTAAGGGTAGCTTTGCCGCCACTGAATACAATGTTTCGAAGATCATAAAATATGCATTTATGTGCCGGTATGAGGATATCTTATATTGTGGGTATGTGTGCTCCACTGTTCCCTGTTTTACACCTCGTCAACCAGTGTTACGCTGATGGCTCGCCGTGTTGGCCTTGGCGGTTTGCTTGTCGTATTCTTTGGGTTTATGCTCGTCTCATTCTCGTCCCTCACTGAACTCACATTTTGTCACTTCCGTACTTCGTCTTCCTTTTCTTCGTCTTTTCTTTCTTCGTTTTTTTGGTCAGTACTTCTTCTTCTCATTTGTCTTCTTCTTGTAAGTAATTCGTCTTATCATGTTTACATGATTTATTTATGTGTAACATAATTCTACTTCAGTTAACTTCTTCGTTATTATTTTTTTGCTCTACAATAATTTCTCATTGTGCATTACAGTACGCATTATTGTCATGTTGTAAAGGGATATCTGTATGTGTGTTTCTTTGTGTGAACTTGTTTCCCGCCTTTTCCAGTTCTTCTTTCTGTCTTTTGCTTCAGTCTTTTTCGTCTGGCGGCTCCCAGAAAATCGCTGTCCTTTCTTGGAGAGACCAAAATAGTACCATTAAAGCAATGCTTCTTGGGCGGTCTTAATTGCTAGTGAAGAAGCCGAAATAATTGACGCAGTCTGGGAAAATGAAGTGTATTCTTGTTTCAAACTTGAAAGGCGTAGAATGAGAAGCCAAACGCTAAAAGATCGGACAGGAAATGTGTACTTCCGAGAGTCGCATCGACCTCGTCCTGATGTTCTGTTGATATGTGTGTTTGTGTGTGTGTCTATGTGTAATATGAGTGTTGCCTGTTTATATGAATGCTTTCTTGTTTCTGTTGATTTTTTTCCTCCTGTCCCTCTCTCTCCCTCACTCCCCCTCCATCCCCCCTCCCGCCCGAATCTTTTGGAGACTCTTAACAGAGCTTTAACATGCACACGGGCGAAAATTATAGGTTTGAAGATTGCAATGCCTGATGGAACTCTTTTAACTTCCACACGAAACGTACTTAAATATGATTGAGTGTCTTCAAGCATCGCTTCCATCAGGATTTCTTTTTCTTTCCTATTCCAAGTCTCATTTCAGGTTCCCTTTACCAGAGAACGGCATTAATAGCATCAAGGCTTCAACATGTATACAATGCCAGCTGACATGCTATTCCCCATGGTATCTCTATAAATTCTCGCGTATGTTCTTTACATAAAATATAAATATTCGTCAGGGGGCCACGTGCCATAGTGGTAAGGCACTGGCTGTTCACGGCAGTCAAACAACGACCCGTGTGGTTAGTGCTTAGATGAGTGGTCGCTGAGATGCACCACGTGTTGTAGGCCCTTTGAGCAGTCGAGTTTGTAAATCTTTGCTTGGCAACTCTCAGACTTAAATCTGCCTTGAGAGGGTCCAGCACACTTTGTCAGAGGTGTTCCCGGTGGCTCACAATCAAAAATGTTTTTTTTTTCTTTGTTGCCCTGACAAAGAACCAACCAGGTTCGAAAATATGGTCTATTCGAACCAATTTATCTAATTTGTAACTTATCAGTTCTCCAGATTGTTATTTGTTTCTTGTAATGCATTAAATTAGTTACTGGTTGACAGCCCAAATCTTGAAATTTTAAACATTTCTATCAAATGGCGATGGAGATGCTGAAGAAACCAATAGGTTCGAAAATTTGGCCAGCAATATCACGTTAATGAATTTTTGACATATCGAGTTCTGCAGATTGTTGTTGTTGTTTTTTTTTTAAACATATTGAGTTAGCCCGGTAGATAGTCTGTCTTAAATTTTAAGACATTAAAAATTGGTATTATCAGAGCCAAGTAAGTTCGAAATTTGGCTAAGTATTTCAATTTCCACCCTCTCGAGATCTATAATATTAATGTAAGTTGCTTCTTTTGATGTATTTGGTTAGTCGTCTTACACTTAAAGACATTTTTATAAAATGATGATGATGATCATGATGAAAAATAATCTCCTGCATTAAGTTGTCAGCAGCAAGCGTATAACACCCCATCACCGGCGTCGATGATGAAGGTGAATCCATAACCGGTCATCTTTTTTTTTTTTCACACTTCCTGTGTCTCAGGTCATTCTTAAAGCACGTCCATCTTGGAAATCTTCGCTTTCCAGTCTTTGTCCTAGGCATATTTATGCTCTGCGATTTTCTTTCTTTTTTTTTCTTTCTTTTCTTACTTTTTTCAGTTTGACCCGATCATTTATGCAGCATGTAGATTCTATAACAGTTTAGCTCTCCGAATATTTTTTTTCCCTTTTAGCTTTTCTGTTTTTTTTTCTACCCTGTCGAGAGGACAAAAACATGTTGTGTCTTTATTAGAACAGATGACGGGCGTTCCTCTTTTGTAATTTGAAAAAGGAGGCACCCTGGATACGCCCTTGTTTATCATATGATATAGTGATATAAATAAATGACAGTGCAAGATCATAGAAATAGATGTTTGAATGTAAGGAGGAAATTTTAGAGAAAAAAAGAGGAATAAGAAAGGATGAACAGTTGGATGGATGGATAGATGGATGAATGGATGAAGGGATGGATGAATAGATGGAGGGAGGGAGGGAGGGAGGAAGGAAGGAAGGGAGGGAGGGAGAGAGGAAGGAAGGGAGGGAGGCAAGGAGGGATGGATGGATATGGATGGATGGATGGATGGATGGATGGATGGATGGATGGATGGATGGATGGATGGATCGATGAGTGGAAGGACAAAATGAATGAATATTTACGTGGGAAATGGGTGGAATACTCATAGGTCAGAATTTATAGAAAATCTCTATAGAGGTAAATAATTAAATTAAGACGAACTTCAGATCAAAACAACGTGAATAAACAAAGCATTGGGGGCGAAATGAATACAAAAAATGGAAGCCTATAACATCACTGGTATAGTTTGGGCATTTCCTGAACGGACAACAAAGGCAGATAAATATCAGAGCCATTGACCCTGCAAGTAGATCAGATGGGATATCCTAAGGCCACTTATGTTATCAGAACATAGTCATGTGCTAAGTGCTTAGACCGTCAGCTCGGAATGCTGCTAGTCTAAGAGGCCCAGACAGAGGGAAAACGAGGTCCAGTCCTTGAACCGTATCAAGTGTCAAACAGGCCAGGGGTTGGGGGACCTCCTGGAGACCAGGGGAATACTGGAGTGGCCGTCAGATGATCGGTTTTTGTTTTCGGTGGCTTTTTGCGCTTATTCCTGCCGTTGCTAGTTAGTGTGGTGGATTGTGCAGCCAAAGATAGTTTGCTTTTGCGGGCTGAACTGTATCAGCTATCTCAGTGTTGGCAGAACTTGAAAAATAGTGATTTTCTTGTTTGTTAACGAGCCTTAGTAGTGACTGAGTGCTATAGCACAAATACCGTGCGTATTGTATGGATGATGAATGGATATATTTGTTTCTGAGTTTTTCCAGTGCAGAAGTACACAGTCGGATTGGCATAGACATCAGGTCTGCTAACGTTGTTGTTGTTATTGTTGTTGTTGTTGTTGTTGTTCTCTTCCAGGGCAGAGAAACCGCGTTTTGTTTATATATCTCTATGCATTTTTAGCTTTCACTCCGCTCGCTCTGTCCGAATACGACGTTAGATGTTCTCTTTTCTTTCAAGACATACTGTTTGTATTTTATCTTTAAGATAAGCTAAACTTCCTGTACGCCTTGATCAGCCCTATGTTTGAAAAGGACAGTCTTAGATTTGCCTTCATACAAACAAATTTCACAGGATCTGTTGATATTATTGAGCGTTTTGTCTTTTTCGTTCTTCATCCAAACAGGAGTTGTTCTTGGCTTTCAAATCAAATAATTTAACAGGAATGCTGAACTTGCCGTGAAAAAAAAAAAAGAAAAGAAAAAATTCGGGCCTAATTCTGACTCTTCATTAAGTTAACTATGAAGGATGATCTGCACCTTAAGCAACAGACAAGATTGTTAATAATATCTTGGCTTAGTCGCATTCAGTCTCCGGTCGCCACTCCCAGCATGTTAAGGTGCAACTGTTTTGTTAATACCAGTGATAATGTACATGCCTTACATGTGTAGCTGTGTGTTTCAGTCGGTTATAATAATATGATATTAGAAAGGTGGGTTTTACTACCTGTTTGCTCCTGTGTGGGACTACTTTACAACCAGGCTGTCCTTCTGTAGATGATCCATATTTGTGACGGCAGTGGATATCATTGTAAACTTTATGTTTAAATTGTAAATTTATCCTATTCTCGTTGTTCCGTTTCATGCCGCCGTTGAATCTGTTTTCAGTTGCGTTTACCACGCCATCACAAGCTATTGGATTTCATTCTTCGGGACACGGAAATTGTGTTTAATAATCTGTCGCAGTTGTGTCCCTATCGCTATTGTCTGATCATATCCGCCTCTCCAACACATGCTATTTAAAGGCGCCGTAAAATTGAAGTGATCATTATTCTTAACGGGAACAACGAATATGTTGATATAGAAATTGGAGTTTAACCATTCTGAAGTGGGTGGACACTGCTATTGTTTATCTGTGTTCAGTGACTCTTAAGTTAGGAGACATAGGGGAAAAATAATGCCTTCGAACTGTGTTTTTGTTAGAAATTAACCCAGGCTATGGGTAAGAGCGATCGACTGTATACTGATAGTTGCTAGGCGAATTTGAACACAAGACAATAGAGGAAAACTTATGAATTTTTTGTCTTAATTGTTTTATCAACACTCTCTTATAAGTTATAATATCACGGCTTTGTCTTTGTGGTTTAGAGAAAAACAAAACCAAAAAACATATAGATAATATAGATATAAAAAATATATATATAAGCACACAGAACAAAGGAACTGCCACAGTCTGTTATTTGGGAACGCTTGGTTTAAATGTAACAAAATTAGTATCATTTACATTTCAAGTTGTCCTTCACAGAAGTGTTAAACTCTGAATGAAAGGGTCAGTGACACTGACCAGTGGCGGTAGTTTGTTAACTTAAGGTTGTCTTGGTAATTTGTCCACTCACACCCTCAGGTCAACAATCACTCGCTAGTTTTACCGGTAAAGAGAACAACGCCTATTCACGGCTCCACGAACCAGGATGCGGAGTCTTAACCTTTTTGGGCGGGAAGTTAGTGTGGAAGCCGTGGAGTAGGATAGGATCTGTGTGTGTATAAAAGGTTGTGTTTTGCCAGTCTTGTATATTATGGGAGCCGGCCCTCAGAAAGTTACAAGTGTTTCTCTTTCTTTTCGTCTCATTTTTTTCTCGGTGCGAGTCGCGCGGTGCATGGAAGGAGCTTCACAGTTTCACGTGGCGCATTGGGATTTCTGGCCTCGCCTTATCTGCCCGTCAACTTGACTGTGTGTGGGAACCTTCCCGTCCGTCCGTCTGCCTCATTCAGGGGGAAAGTCTGAACTCATTGTGATGTACATGTACGGTGGTCGGTCTTCTTGTTGAACCCCACTGATCTCTGAGTGATGCTGGTGCAGGAGTGGTTATAATTCTTTCGTGATTCTTTGCCACATCGTACTTCCCGCCTTTCTATCCAGACAGGTGTGTTAAGTTCAGAGGAAATTAAAACTAAATAGTCAATTTAAATGCTTTATTGCGAAAAGGAAAGTCTAATGATCAATCTGCTTTGTTTGCAGAGCTCCACTATTTCAAATTCTTAAGATATCGCTATAACAGAAGGAAGCGTATTGCCGTTTTTGTTACATACTTTTGACATCATCAGCATTATACCAGGACATGAATTATGATGCGTCGCAACTGCCAGTATTGTCACTTCTTTTTTCGCGAAAATATACATGATAGGTTGTAATAGCGGAGACATAATTGGATAATATCTGGAAATATATCCCCATTTGTATTTGTCAACCTATCATAATACCGTATGGTTTTAATGATATAAGAAATTTCAGGCCGACATTAGGTTTTAAAAGCTGGCGGTCAAAGAAAGAAAAAAAAAAGAGTTTGATCCCTAGAAGTGGCTTTATTGATAGACGAATGTTTTAAAAAGTTTCAGTCTTGATGCCAGGCCAACCCTATCGATTTCTGGTGCAGACCCCGTCATCTGTCTGGAACGTACATGCTATACCCATTGCGCTTCATATGAAATTGAGTCTGTGGAAAGTGCATGGAGTATGCATGGCTCTCGCTCTGGGAGAAACCACTCGCATTATCCGCTGTGCTCCTCTCATTTCAATCAAGGAGTAGATCTGGTCATTTGTCCAAAATGAATTAGAGCCTATCATGACGTTGGACAACTGCTGCGGGGTTTATTAAAGCGCTGGTGCCGGATGTGTACTGTACACAGAATGATAAATGCTAAACAATAGGCTTGGCTCGGGCTGATCTTGGTTAGCACCGCTATGTGTAAATTGTATATTTCTTCTTATTGGCTGAGATAGCCGAGTGTTTTGACTGGTTATAAAATGACTCATTTAGAGATGGCATCGTATCATTTGCTAATTTGAGGATGGTTTTCAGCCGCGTCATTCGCTACTGTGTGTCGGATATAATGAATAGAAGTGCTGTATTGCTCAGTGATGCTTATTACATGACGAAAATATAATCGTGGGATTATTTGGGTCATGGAGACAAAAGTAACGTCTTTGTCTCTTCTATGCTAGGCCAGCGTGTGACTGTAATCAGATGTGACTGACTAAGTTGCTGCATTATTGTTTGTGTTGCTCTTACCTGGTTAGTCTAAAGTTTCGGTAAGAGATACAAAATTTATATTTGGATCTTTGGTGGTAGCTACGATAATGAGCAGGGATCTTTGAAGAGTCATTTTGGGCATTATTGTGAACCTTGATTTTAGATAGTTTAGCTATTGACAAGATAAAATAGTGAAAATGATTTCCTGAAAATATGTCACATCGTGAAAACAGATCGCTGTTGGGAATGGCATGGATCATTCATGAGCTATAAAGGCATTTTTAGGCATTTCGTTTTTGTTTTTATGTAAATCATATTAAATGGATATTAAAAACGGATTTAGAAGCCAACAATTTATCTCCATTTGATGCAGTTGGTGTCCAGGGACAAAATCAAATTCCCCAACTCAATGGAAACAAATTCCTAATCTCACTGAAGACGATCCATTAAATGGACCCTTGTTTAGCCTGTCCCTTTCTCTATAGTAACCACTGAGAAAATCTTGGACAATGGCAATAAGTGAATTGGATATTTCGCCCCGTACTGCCGTTTTTCTGCAAATCTGTGGATAGAAACCTAAGACGTCAACAGTCGAGGTCTTGCATTGATGTGACATAACTTCATCTGGCACAGGATTTACTCTGAATTCAGCTGTGGGAAACACAAATCATGGAGAAGTACAGAAAAAGACTGACTCGCAGCTTTTCTTTGATCAATCGAAAAACGTCATCTGGTAAGCTGGTTGGCAAGTAGAAAGTATCGACTCGTTCTCGTCCTGTCTGTGTTATCAGCCTGTTTGCATTGTGGGACTTTGTGTCTTTTTCCTGCTCATTGGTCTCCACAATGTTTTCGTTTATTTGCCTATCTCCAATTCCTTTCATTTATATGTCTGTTTCTCTGTTTGTTTGTATGCCTTTCTGTGTACTTATTTGTACATAAATCTATGTAGATGTGTCTCTATAACATTATCGTGTCAATGTGTGCATCTGTTTGTTTATCAATCTGCCTTCTATCAATATGTATGCATTAATGGACATTTGTTTGATTGTTTGTGTCACTCATCTTTGTTCAAGTTTACTAAAATTTGTGCCGTCATATTGATCGATTTCTGCACCCAGTCTTCGGCCTTTTTGGTGTTCTTTTTGTCCAGATTGTATCGTCGTCAGTAACTGCTTAGCCCTTTTCCAGCCCATTCTGTACATTTTGTATGACTGCCAGTGCATGGATTTATCAATGTGTATACCACAAACTCACCTGTAAACATGCTTGTGTTCTGTCTCAGTTTGTTTCACCTGTTTTCATATTTTATCACGGGCTGCCGATTCTTTGTGGCCTTTTTATGATATATGTAGCCTTTCAGTTCTAAGAAAGTACAAACATCCAGACTTTAAGAGTCTGCCGATTTTGGTCAGGAGAATTTCTTTTGGTAGACAGATCTATATGAAATTTGTAAATTTTGCCCGGAGAATGCCGTTTCCGTTTTTACTGATTTTTTACTGCCAAGGGTTTCATTATTTGCATAATGTACGCACGAAATGACTACCCAAGCTCTATTCGGGGAGACGAGACGTCGAGCTGTTGAGTCACTAAAAAATGCAAATATGTTCTAACCGTTCAGTCGTTAAAAAAAGCAAAAAACGCAAGTAAATTCTAATTCCACCCCCCCCCCCCCCCCCAGATTCGAACCGGCAACACTTTTGACATCGGCCTCGGGAGGCGACGCCTCCCTAATATCTCCTGGTAATTTGGACACACTGGTTAAGGTGTATGTCCACATACCTCCTGTATTATGTGTCCCTATAATAATGTTTACCTGTCTTCTTGCAGTACCTAGCCCTATATCCACCCGTGTATCACACAGGTCTTCATAACTTATCAAACACCTCAAGTTCTTTGTCTTTTTTCCTTGCCTTGTCCTGTATCTAACCCTCTCGGTGCACATTCAGTAAATACACGTATGTATACGTTTTTTTCAACCTTCCCCGCTCCCTACGCTGGGATTCCCATAAAACCATTCATTATTGGGAACTTCCCCTCGAGTATTTCTTTATTAACCCTTCGAATTTCTAGTGGCCGATCTGAACATACTTCATCATACTTTACATAGGAATTTCTGTTCAAACAATTTACACTGTAGTGGCATGGTGCACATAATTTCCTCAAGGCATGAATTGTTTTTTTCTTCAACGTAAATCTAATTAGAAATTAAAGAAAATTAATTGAATTTCATTTTTGTAGTTCCATTAACCGTAGTATGTCATCATAGCAGTCCTATAATTCATCAGCATTTTCTGCTCACATTTTTAGGGTTAAGCTCACGTCGACTGGTAGACACTTGAAAAAACAGAGAATCCTTTTCATATAGAGCTTCCAGCTTTTTTTTTCCTCAGCCGCCGCCGTAGAGTAGGCATATAATATTTCCAACCCGTGGCTCCTGTCGACCTGAGATATCATACTGTTCCCAGCTAGATATATGGCAAATGGTTGCCCGGCTATGGGAAATAATGGGTGCAGAGAGAGCCGCATAGCATTGTGAATAACGGCATGGGAATTTCTGAAATCTGAGTCGGCTATAGCCAGCCAAGCGAAACGTCCGAGCTCTTGTCCTTAGTATGTCTAGGCAGAGAGGGTGAGAAAGAGAGAGAGAGAGAGAAAGAGAGAGAGAGAAACACAGAAAGAGATAGAGACAAGCAGGCAAGCAGACAGAGACAGACACATAAAGAGAGATATTGGTCAGATACTATATCGTGTGTATCTTTACGTTTGTTGAGAGAGAGAAAAAGAGAGAGAGAGAGAGAGGGATGGGAGGGGGAGGAAGAGAGAGAAGGAAACAGACAGACATGCAGATAGACAGATAGGCAGAAAAAAGGAGAACAGAGGACGCAGGAATGAGTGAAGACGAAAGAACCCAAGAGTAAGAGAGGAAAAATGACTATGGACGACATTGTGGGTGCTAGGTTGAAAAGGAGGAGAGAAGGGGTCGGCAGGGGGAGGAGAGACAGGGTGGAGGAGGGAAAAAGGAAGAACTGAGATAAGCACGTAGAATGAACAAAGGAGATGAGGAGAATAATAGCATACGGGAAGGAAGGCGTGTTTATCAGCTTTGAACCATTGATATTGATACTAGATATTAACCACCACTCCGCCCTACTGGTATACAGCCATTATTTTATCAGTCACCAGGAGTAGGGAGTAATATCTGGAATAGGTCTATTATATGTTTATATGTGCTACTTTACAATCTCCACTGGAGAGAACGTCAAACAATGATTTCACTGTCCGCTCGATTTCAAACACAGCAGCTACTTTCCATTTCAAACCGTATTGTTAGGTTGCATTCCCACTGGTGAAGTGCACGCAAGCTGGCAGCCTGCGGTCTGCATTCATGCATTAGCTTGAATGAAATTAAGTAGCGTAATCTGTGATGCCTTGCTGGAACGAGAACCGAGCAGCTGCAAAGCTCTAATGATAATAATGGCAACACAGATAGCCTACAAGGTAAACAATGCCAAAATACAGCAGCACACAGCCAAAACAGAAAAGATAAAATTGGCCCTTTTATTTTTTCCATCTCAAGTTGATCAACGCCGCTCACCTGTTCAGTGTAGTTCGTCCTCTTCTTTAGTTCGTGGCATCTGCAAAATGGCGCAGTTCTCTTGCGACCAAGGGGTAATTTTATTGCAGGCCGTGGGAAGTGCGCTTTATTCAAGTGCTCCCTGGCTTTTTACATGCACAGTTGGGAATTCATTTAGTGCACGGGTCTCAGTTACTCTTGAATTTTTCGACTGTCATTGGTATGGGAAAGTATTGCATTGCTGCCATTAGTGTAATGATTATTTTGGTCTGGGTTCATTCAGCATAGCAGCACGTACAAAATTTTGTGTAGACCATGACTAGTACATTTTTTGAGTTGCACCGCCCGTTCTTTTGTCTTTACCGGTCCAGTCTACATCCTATCTCGCCTCTGCTCTCCATCACTAACTCTTTCCCTGTTCTGTCTGACTTCATCCTCCCTGTCTCGCTATGTCCATCTTGTCTACTCGCTGATGTGACTTGTCCATACATTAAGATCCGATTCATTCATTCATTCTCCCGCAAGCTCACTCTCTGACTGACTGACTGACTGACTGACTCATTCACTCACTCTCTCACTCACTCACTCACTCACTCACTCACTCACTCACTCACTCACTCTCTCACTCACTCACTCACTCACTCACTCAC
>JBCEWB010930484.1:0-15493 GCA_039654565.1 Peronia peronii
CCCCTAAAACTGTTAAGGCAGCACAGAATTAATCTGGACAATCTGTGTCAAAAATGGTGGGCCTGAAAGAGTTAAAAGAAATATTTCAATTCAACTTTACTTACAAACAAACTTCACTGGTACATTCTGATGATTTTCAATCAGACAGAACTAAGGTAAAAATTCCAGATCTAATACTCTTATGTAGTAAAATACATGCAAATGGGTTACAATTTCATCAGAGTTTTGACAAAATAAAACTAAATCATTGATTCTAATGAAAGGAACAAAAATTTTTTTTTTTGCTGTAATGATACTCAACATTTTTTAATTTGATATAAATCAGTCTCTTGGATAATATATTATTATAATAATAATGAAATCATGTGTTCAGTAACTTGCTTACAATGTCAGACTGAGTAATGTACTCCAGATTATTGTGATCAGATTCAGAGTCATATGGCAGCCTCTGAATGAAAATTGTCCCTTTCAAGAAATCTATATGTGCCTATCACTATAACCATCACAACAAAAATAAGACATCGACAGCGTGTGTGCATTTCTACATTCTCAACCAACTAATAAATAAAGGTTCACAAAATTATCACAAGCAAGGCAAATATCAAGTGTCATAAACTGCTAAACATATGATTTGGTAAATATGAACATGCATTAGCATAAACTGGTCAAAACTGCAGAGATTCTAAACAGAAAACAAGCCTTGGTCTATAGTTACAGGCAGAAAAAATATAGCAAAAAAACCCGAATCTTTTATTTTAGTGTGAATTTCTCTCTTTTATCCCATGCCAACCAATTGTAATTTGTGATAAGTAACAAATCATAGCAAACTTCAACAGCTTATTGAGTTAGTCATATAGGTTGTTGATTTTACAAGCAAACAATAACTTTTATGCTACAATACTTACTCAGCAGTGAAAAATTACATTCTTGTTGTTAATACTTTAGGCTGTAATCTTTTACACATATTTTCTTGCCATCTTCCTGATACAATTTAAAATAGTTTTGCTTTATTTTGCATCACTATGCATTTCTGCCTTTGATGAAAAACAAAGGACATAGGATCTATCCATGTCTCTGAAGAAGTAAGGTTCCAAAATACCCAAAGCTTCAGCCTGATGATGGGTTAACATATTCCCGCCAAAACTGTTATAAATTTATGAGAGATTTAGAAGCTGGCAAAGATATATTGTAGCACAACATAAAAATTTGATGGCAACTGCTATATTATAAGTGTGTTTTTCATTCCCAGCTACACCTTCAAATATTAGACAATAGGGAAAACAAGTGTATGTGCATACCAATCAACTACAATGAAGCAAAGAATGAACAACTCCTGGTGCAGCTAGTTGCAGATTGGCAGAGTGAAAATTGCCATTCCGACAAACTAGGAAATTACAAATTCAGCACCTTTGTCTAACAGGGATAGGATAGGTGTAAGGGCTAGCAAGACTCATGGTGTCAATGTCTCATGCATTTGTTCTCACCTGACATGTGGTAAGAATGATAAATAGAATGTGATTTCACATATCAAACTCAACAAATTATGGCTCCAAACAGAAATTTCGACTTAGATTACTAAATGTGAAAAATACAGGATAATAACTTGAGGTAGTACAAACGACATTTTTTATTTCTCAATCTGAGATTTTTAAAATCTTTTTTTTTTTTTTTTTTTTTTAAAACGAAAAAGCCAACAAAAATGACATGAGGAGACACTGTGCTTTTGGCAGCTGATGATCTTCAACAACACTGGTAATAACAATATGAACAACAAACATGAACAATGTCAGCAAATGCAAAGCACACTTTGCTCAGGATGTGAAACATAAAAAAGATATGGTAATGTGATGACATGAAACTTTGCTGCCATATCTCAAGGTGTCAGGCTCCGCCACAGCACAACACTTTTCTTGGCAAGCAATCACTGCCCCTGTAATGTTGACACTTCAGGTTCAAATTAATAAGTTAAAAACAACATAACATTCTCGTTCATGATTTTTCAAAAGCTACAATTGGGCCAGCCAATTCTAAAATTAAAATATATCATCTTTAATGATCACAGAAGTTCCTAAGCATTCGTCTGAGTATCATAACCACATAAAATGAATGAATGCTTCATATTATTGCTATAATTATCTAGTCTTTCTTATAATCTCTTCCTTGGATCCTAGCCTCAGGCTATTCATTTGACAAAAGAGCACAGATTCTCATTCTCTTCAACAAATATATTTAGCACATAGATCTGGCAACCTCTCTAAACTTACTTTCACTTTTGAAATCAAAAATGCATCACTTGTAATAAAAATATTTTCTGCCTTCACTAATGAGGATCATCAATAATCATTACAATTCAAACTGACTGATCATCAATTTGACAGCCAGCAGTAATGCTGTCTCCAGGCATCCTATGTTTATAACTCTACGGCTCTAGAGATCCGAAGTCAGTAAGAAGGTCTTGAAAGTCTATGGCAAAAAATCTGCAACAATATGAAGAGTGCACCAAATTTGTCTCCAAAAATCCCATAATGGCACCTTTCAAACCCAAAACAATCCCTCCTCAAAGACACCAAGTCTGAGACAATGGGTCTTCAAACATGGGTCTTTTTATTCCAAGTCTGATACAATGGGTCTTCAAAGATTATAAGTCTGCCAAAATGAGTCTTCAAAAATTTGGAGTTTGAAACAATGGCTCTTTAACGATTGCAAATCCCCAAAATGCAAGCCTTTTAAGGTTGTAAATCAACCAAATATTCATCTTCAGAAGTGGCAAATTTGCAACAATAAGTCTTCAAAGAATCTACGACTTTAAGATTTTTAAAGTTCTTAGTGAAGTCTGTGTCAGTGGGTCTTCATTAGCCCAAATCTATAACCAGGGGCTTCACAATATGGAGATATCTAAGTCTGCAATATTGACTTTTCAGAGAACCCAGATCTACAACAATGGGATTCTACAACATTAAATGCAACAGGTTAATCAATACTAGAATAAAATGCATCAATGTTGAACAAGAATCTGGGTCTAGAAAAAAGATTGTGTCTGACACACCATGGAAATGCATAAAATTCAAACTGGATTCTTGTCTAACAACTTGTAAATTACTGACAAAATGCTACCACCATAATTATCATCTATGAGCTACAGTTTCCATCTAGATTTTCATCCATAGTAAAATGAACTACAAAATAAATTTCCAAGTAGACATGCTTCAAATGAACATGAAGAATAAATGCAATCTACTATAAATGGAGCATGCTAGTTCAAGAATGAACATTTTCACTCATACCGGTCCTAATAGTTTGTTTATTTTCTGATTCATATCTCTATGTAAAGCATAATTAAGTGAAACTGAGAGAAAAAAAAATCTCATCTGAACAAATTAAACTTTTTTTTTTAAGTATCTTTGTTTAACTCTAACGTCATTGTTCCATGTGCAAACACAGCAAAGCTGGAACAATCAAACATGAGAAATAAGATATGAGAGCAAATATGTGACAAACCACATTGTCTATCTCTGTGAAATGTTTCAAGCTGATTCTATGACAAAAATTCTAACTTACAGATTATCCCTAAAGCCTGAACACACAGGCAAAATACATATTTTCCAGAAAAAAGTATGATTAACATTTTATTTAAATGAAATACTAATAATGTAATTTCCACCATTTGTGATGCAAAGTTCAAAGCACTTTGTGAATTTCACATGACCCTAATATATTGACTCTACAAAAATGTTATAGTCATAATATTTCCCATGTGTCCAGACTTTAGGGACACCCTGTGTATTGTGAAACAAAATGATTAACTGAAGCAACAAAAGATGTGTACAGAAACAAAGGAATGCAACATCTAGAAAAAAAAGAGAACCAGGAAAAAAAAAAAAAGAAAAAAATTAAGCTGGACAGCTTTTTCATTCGCTCTTCAAGAAGTAATTTGGTAAACATTTCTCTGGAAATTTGAAATTGATCTGCTCTGTCTTGTCTTTTCTTTTTCTATTTGCATAACAGGCCATAAATATTTACTCACCGAACTTCCCTTGAATGCTTGTATTTGCTTTAACCCAATATTTGACACAATCTATGAAACATTTATTATATGCATATCGTCCTGTAAGTCTCTAAACGCGCAAGTCCGGAAAATTGGGTAATGACGTTTTTGGCTTCATTAAACTAGAATGGGTTTCCCCCACCTCCTCTATAAATATCAAATCCATCGAACCAATGAAAGTTACATTTTTTGTCACATGATCTAAACGCACGATTCATTATTTCACTTCAATTTATTTAGTTTTTTGTTTCTCCTGTAAAATACGCTTCTGTGGACTTACGCGTTTAGAGACTTACAGGGACGATATATTCCCATCCATTACCATCAATGAAATACTCGTTCATTCCATATAATTTTCAATGGCAATGAAACATGAATGATGAATTATAAACAGCTGCCCATACTGCACAGGTAGCTATTTCATATCTTCAAAATAATACTACAGATTTTCTCATCTGTTACTTATCAGTCTGATTTTTGGCAAGGATTTTCTCTTACAACCAATTTCTAAAATTCACCTTTGTGATCAAATTAATCATTGCATTAAGTATCACATACCTCAAAATTGCCATTCATCAGAAAATATGCAACAACATGTTTCTTCTCTTAACATTTATATTTTCAATACTGCTATCAATTACAATATCAACAAGGATGTTTCTGGGAGAATCAGATATTATTATATCCAAGACAGGCTAGTCTAATTATATTCATTTTTAAGCAAGGTATGTTCCAATGATAATTGATAAGCACTGATTATCATTATTGCTTCTTTCCTTCACAAACAATCCAAATCTTCCTAAAAATATAGATATACATTGAATGAAAATAGGGTATATTCTGAATTTAGCAAAAAAAAAAAAAATGAATAGTGCATTATTCTGTGCAATGACTAGATGGGATATAGGAACAAAACATTCCTCCATATGCTTAATAAATATACATTTCTCCAGCTACAAAAACAGACAAAAACTTTAACCTGAATGGCAGAGCTATACTGAACCATTTGATCAGATGCCAGCAGAATCATGCTTTGTTCCATGAAGTACATGTTTATCTATGGACAAACATAACAACAAACATAACAGCCGAACAAATAAATGAAAACAAAAGAAAAAAAATTCATTCAAAATCTTTAACAACATAATAAACAAAAAAAAAAAGGAAGAAAGAAAAAGACAAAACGCACAAAAAAAAAAAAAAAAATTCAAAACAGTACAAATGTAACTCCTTCTAACAACTTTTTCATTCATAAACTGTCAATCATCCAAAATCCGAAGACAAATCAAAAACAAAAAATTCAGGTCTAGGTACGAAATGCACCACCAATGAGAAAATTACAAAAATGTTGAATGTAATATCAAAGAAATAAAAAAGAATAGATTGTTACTTCATACAAATTATAAATAAGGTTTTGCTCTTGATACAAAACAAAATAGGCTCAAAAATTCAGCAAAAATGAAACAACTAAAAATAAACAAAAAGCTAATATAAGCCAGCTGAACTGAGATCAACTTTACCCAGTCAACTCAGATTTAACGCCACTGCATACAGAGCTGAACAGGTGAGCTACATCAACAGTGGTGCTCTTCCCATGTCTTAAGGCAGTCAGTAAAACTTTGGGAATAATCAAATAACATGATGGAGATGATTCAATAGAATGATATCAATAGTTGTTTCACAGTGTCGTATAAATGTGGTGAAAAATTCCACAACTAGTTTTATTGTCACTATTGAGTATTCTAGTCATTTATTTTTTTCCTACAA
This sequence comes from Peronia peronii, assembly GCA_039654565.1. NCBI lineage: Eukaryota > Metazoa > Mollusca > Gastropoda > Systellommatophora > Onchidiidae > Peronia > Peronia peronii. The sequence continues at coordinate 5,813 of JBCEWB010930484.1, forward strand.
ATCAACAACGCTATTCTTAACAGTGATTAGTCTCTACAAAACAGCATGTGTAAATAAAAATTGAATAAAAAACAGGAGACATTTATCATTTACTCAACAAAAATGTTTAAAAATGTGCGAGGCAGATTAAGAAAATGTCAAATACAAATTAGAAAAATACAGAATTAATACTATATTTCACTAATAATGCATGTTACTTATCATAAACAAAAGATCACACAGTGTGCGCCTGAAGAAAATTTGTCTTGCAGCCAGTCAAAATGAACCCATGTCAATTTTCCACCAAATTAAGTTATTATTATCTCATAAAACCTTAACTCATACAGTTTCACGTGGTGAAAAAATTTTTTTAGCCAGCTGTAGCCAGAGATATTGCTAAGTGAAGAGAGGGTGACCAATCAGCACTAGCTGAAATCAGGAAAAAAATTGGCCCAAATCTACAGTCTATCATGTAAATCTGTATATTCACCTCACAATATCCGGCTATACTTTTGACTTAGAATTTGCCCCAGAGCGCAATATTTTCATGAATGAATGTACTTTCAATTTCTGCAATATAAAAATATCAGTATCAGACCATCTTTGTCACATTCCACCCCTGACTTCTATTCAAGTCTAGCAATTTTGGCTCATCTTGACTGGCCATGAGATATTTTTAATTGTGATACTGGGTAATACTTAAAAACATACATCTGAGCAATTCAGGTTTGGAAAAATGCTTCAATAATAACAAATTTGTGTATCACAAAATGAACTGTATTATAATTCCTAGTACAACAAAACTATTCTTAACATTTTATCACGTCCATCGTTACAATTTTTTTAATACATATAGCACACCTGGTTTATGTATTACTCTACATGTATTATTTCTGTTTGAATTCTCCACACTGGTGTGGGCAATCGTTTACTTCAAACCCTAACCAACAAGACAGCAGCTCTAACAAGTTCACGCTTAACAGGAAGCTGAGTGTCTTATTTTGAATGATATACTAGATCATACCCTTTGAGCTAAAATCACTTATAGAATCAACCCTCAGCCATTTATGACTCACTACACATGGCAGAGCATTAATTTATACATCTACATCTGTTTCCTTCAAATGTCACAATATATCATTCTTCCCAACAATGATAGGTCCTAGGTTTCTTGCAACATCATTGTTAAAGCAAGCAAAATCCCTATTAATAATAAAAGCAGGCTTCTTTGCAACTTAGTACATAAAGAAATTAATGAATAAATAAATAAAATAGCTTTATTCTTTAATTACTTTATCAGTTTTCTGTACTATACTGAAGTTTTCTTCACTTTCCTCTTGTTGGTAGAATTTTTAACAGCTTTTAGAAAAAGAAGAAAAACAACTTCTGTGACCAAAGTCAATTTCATACCCTTACACTTCTCAAGTTCTGTATGCAAACTTTAGCACAATAATCTATAACTTATGAAACATCTCAAGGCATTCTTCAGGAAGAATTACTCATTTTTAAACTATACAACAATAAATGATTTGAAAGATATAGTGAGGCAAGACAAGTGATGGTATTGTGCTTCAGAACTGGTATGGAAAGAATTGAAAAACTAAGAGGGAAAAAAAATGACAACCAAGACAGAAAACACACAAGAGCAGGAAATTAACTATGAAAAACAAATGGACATAGAAAGACAGTCTGTAAATTATGAACAACAAACTGACATGGTGATAATTCAGTTTGAGACAACTGGCCCATGTGGTTTGTCAATTTTGTTGAAAAACAGAGAACAGCCACAAATGGTTTGTATGGTATATTCACTAGGGGCACAGAACAATTTGCAAATACCCTCTGTCACAAAGGATTGATGTCGGGTGCTGTAACTAGCATCAACAAATTCAAACTATCGCCAGATCGATAAGTCAAAATACATGTTGAACCTGATATGACATCAGTTGCCAGTTGGCAGCATAAAATAAATACAGGTGCAAAATACAAAAGAAAAACCAACAAGAGTACATTTAACTTCAATTCATTTTTACCAACCAAGACTAGCTATGAAAACAAGAACTTTTGTAAAAAAATTGCGGAACTAGATACTTTTACTACATGATACAAACAACAGATCAATTTTGTTACAACCCACCAAGGCCTCTAGAAGTAAAGTGGATGTACATTAAAAGCAAGGCAAACTTTGGATTACCTTACCTTTTACAGTGAGGTAGGATTATCATTCTCCTAACATGACTACAGCCCAACAAAGATGATAGTGTGTAAGTGAAAGAAACAACAACTCTATATACGTTTTCTCTACAATTCCAGTTGTACATACTCAATATGACAATATTATATACCTTCCCTTTAGACAAAATCTGTGTGAGTAAAATGACTGAGAGTAAAACAACTGAGACATTGCAAAAATTACCTAAGCACTCTAACAAAGCAAACCTGTTGCAAACTAATACTGCCAAACTATATATGTGAGGCATAGAAATATAAATGGTGTTAACTGATCAGATTAAAGTTTTCAGAAAACTATCTTTGAAATTAGAATTTGGGTGTATTTTATTTGTTCTATAGTTCTTTTTGTAGGACAGTGGAGGACTGGGCAACACAGTGTTAGTCTTGAATATGACAGGGCATATAACTTAAAAAGTTAAAAAGAAAGAAAAAAGAAAAAGAAAGAGGGAATGAAAAAAAAAAAAAAGGCACTTAACTAAGTACCTTGCATTTTTCCACTCCTCAAGTAATGTCGTTTTTTTTTTTCTTTCTTGGGGAAAGAGGAGAGGGAGGAGGGCAGGGGGGGAGTGGGAGAAAGGGGGAGGGAGGGGAAAAGGGAAGAGTGAGGAGGGCGAGAAACGGATGGCAATATATGATTTATCATAAAACCCAGATAGAGTGCAGTGATTGTGTGCAAACTACATGTATTCAGGATCAAACTTCCACCAACAACCAGTAAATATGAAAATGTTGAGTCAAGGGGCAAAAGAACATTCTAAAATTTTTTTTAAAAATTAAGCCGAGATAAATAAGTGCACAAGAAACAATGAAACAGGTTATCTTTGCAGTGTAATAGAATTCTAAGTAGTTGTTTTCGAGAGAAAACAGACTAATACGTGCTTTTCTGTTACAAAAAAAAAAAAACAAAAAACCTGTAAACATTTAATGAATTTTTGTGACTTTTCTGCAAGAAATATTTCCTGTTTTCTTTTCTCTAACTTGAAATACATGAATATCATACATTTTCCTATGTTATGCAATTTTAACAATTATAAAAAGATATGTTAATAAAATCACAAAGCTGGATACAAAAAAAAAAAAAAAAAAAAAATCAAAAACAAAAAACAACAACACAAAAAAGGTGTGGACAGATTATGTAGCCCAATACAATTTCAACAGTGGAGTGCAGTATTCAACCGAGGCCATGATACTTGTGAAGTGTTCAAAGAAAGCGTCAATGTTGCTTATCTTGCTTTCCCCTATGGCTCTTCAGAGTCAAGACCGACAACATTGAGCCATGATTCTTTTCCTTGAACCCAGGGATTGCTTGTGCTCCCACCTATTTAGACTTCACATCATTGGACACCCTCGTCATCTGGGAGGAACCATCAGTGACCTATGGAAATTTTAAAAAATGCAAGTTTTCACTGTTTTGTTCAAACGATACTAAGTTAAAAGTACATGAAGATTATGACACAAATTTAAAGAGTATCTCATATGTCACTAAAATGTGTCACGCAGCTTAACTTCATAATATGACATCACAGACAAAGCAGAGATATAATCACAAACATATAATCTCATGCCAACAAACACAAAGGTAAAAATTGACTTATCCATGCATTTGTCAATATGTTTTTGAACTAAGTACTTTCATTTGTGCTGAGTGAAGATAATTTTTTTTAATGTGTTAAATTTCACATGATTTACTTCATTTGCTCTTGGTAAAGATAAATTTTTATTGTCAAGGTCAATGATTTACCTGCACAGCAGGTTACAATACAGGTTGCTAGTAAAAACTCATAATAGGTGTCCGGAAACAGAAAAGCAAAACAGAAAAGAAAGGCTACACAAATGACAAAAATGGAAGAACTATGGAATTCACTGTTTTGGTAACAATTAATTGGGAAGCATCTCTGCATTACACTAGCTGATGAATTTCTCAATATAACATATAATAGTTCCCTTACTAGTATACAGAAAAAGAAAAGCTTATCCAAACAATAAAAATGCAGGAAATGGTAGACTAAAGAAGCTCATTTCTTCTAGCATCCTCACTACATATTTTTAGTAATTGTTTCTAACAAATGTCACTGTCAGTCAAACTTGAAATGGTTTGGAAAGTACTGTGTTTTTAGAAAGAAAGATAAAGAATTCCAGATAACAGCGAGTTCTTACAAACAAAAGACAGGCTGAAGTAGAGTTTCTTAACTCAAAATAAGAGCTCAAAGTTTATGAGCTGGGCTTGTAAGAGATGGATGTTAACTTTAATATCTTTTACCACATCTTCTTGTGAGACTTGTTGTGAGTCCACAGAAACCAAGGTAGACTGAATATACAACTCTTCATTTACTTAAGCAGTATGTCTTTTGAAGAGATGGTAAAAGTCATAAACATGTGCTATGATGTCTGGATCTGAGTAACCAATCATACACATACTTGTAATTTCCACCGCAAAACCATAAGCACCAAATTATAAAGAAAATTGCTTTTGAGGTAATTCTCAGCCCTGTTTAGTGGCCAAACATTTAGTGCATGTATAATTATAATGATCTTGCTGTGGGCAAAGAAACAATACTAAAACTAATTTTGAAATGCAGTATAGTAATAAAGAGGGTTTTTTTTTCCTTTAAAATTGTTATATGTCTGACAAAGTTAAACTGCTTTCATGGAACAGTTGCACAGAAAATATATGTACATCACCAGTCCCATGATGTGAGGCATTTTATGAAATGTGCATACTGATCATGACAATGTATGTGATTCATAAAAGTGGTAAAGAAGGCCCTTTGAAACCATAAACATAATGATATAATATCATCACTATTCATATACTGGGGTTTCAGTCTAATCATTAGGCTTATTGTTGCCTCTTCCATTCTGTCTAAGAATATATATTTGGTTTAAATATTGCAATTAAGCACACTTTAACTTTGCCACAATCTGTGATGTTATTTATTATAGAAGAACTGTCTTCATTTTGTGTCGTTAGTTCAAACTGTGTAATATATTCACTGCTGCATTACTGTAAGCTAAAGTTTTTACTTCTTTTTTTACTTTTTATTTCAATTCATCGAAACAACTTTAGATACTGCAATTTTCATTTAAGACTATCCATGGAAGTAAGGTGACATTAAATGTTTGCTTTGTTATAGTTGTGATTACTGTTTGAATTTAAAAAAAAAAAAAAAAAAATGAAAAAACCAAAGTCAAGCCATGACAGAATCTTATAGCAATATATTTACTGCATGTTAAACAAGTATGTTTCATGCTTCTGCGACTCTATTTTGTTTCCTCATGTAAAGAGAGATACTTGAAAAAAAAAAGGAAACAGAAAAAATTATCTGATGCGCACACAGATATCAAAAGTAAAACAACAGCCAGAGAAGAATCATCAACAAAAGAGGGAGGGCTAAGAAACAGATTAAGAAAAACAAAAAGGAAAAGGAAAACTGATCCTTGGTAAAATGGATGTATCTCTCCATTCTTTATATTTCCGTAATTTTACTGTGAGAAATGTTGTGTTATATATCCCATTAATTTACACTTACATTATACATCTAATACTAACACAATGACTCCCATATCTGCCCCTTCTTTTCACTGTTATTTGACCTTTTTCACTTTGTAACTGTTACACCATTTAACAGCCTCCGTCATCCATTATCTTCAGTCACTGTTCCACCTCTTACCAATCAGAACTGCCTGGACAGCAATCTTCCATCTTTCTATGTGTGCATACCATAAAATGGCAACTACATGTATGTTATATTATACAGCATCGGCTATGCTTCACTGCTTCATCATACAAGATTAGTCACTTTATATAGTATTTGGGCACACTGTTATGTTTAATTGGTTAAGGATGTGAATAAGCACAGCAAAAGTACTTCAAACAAGATATTAATTGTCAAAATCTATGCAGACTGCATTAAAATTGACAGTACAGATGAAGAGAGATAAACACAATAAACCAAGAACTTTTGATGCAGTCTGTTATGGTGGACACATTTTTAAATAAAGAGAGAACAGGTGCCTCCTCCATTTCGTTTAAGCCTTCGTATAAAAAGGTAGGAATCAGACACTTTCACTGCAGAGCATATTAAGTCTTTTCATGCCACAGGGTTTCCATGGCTGTGCCAGAGCATTTTAAAAGTGAACTGTAACAATTTGAAAAATAATCAAAAATCAATGTGAAACCCATCACCAAACCACTCTTTCGCTATTTTCATAAAGATAGAAGTATGAAAGAGTTAATGTTTATAATAACAGTTAAAAACAAGCACTGGCCATTCTCAAAAATAAATCAGATTACGATCTGGAAATTATCTATATATAGACAATTAGCGCAGCTGCAGATATGCAGATGGTCTAGAACAGATGACTGGCATGGAGTGAGTTAAGGTAAGAGTCAATTAAATCTTGATCAAACTTCTGATATTTGCTCCCTAAAGACAGAATTGTGCTCAAATACACCAAAATATAGCACCCATAAAAATCAAAGCATATATTGTGAAGCATGTGACTTTCAAACAAAGTAATACATACAAAACAAAACAAAATTATCAATTGAAACAAACACATGTACAAAAAAACAAACAAACCCAACAACATGCTTGGAGAGTGCCACTTTAATGAAAGATCATGCCTTTCAAATGTACACAAACATCAAGCACATATTACGAAACACAACACCTGTGTACAGACAAAAAGCACCAGCCAGAAAGATGTTATACAGGCAATTTAATAACAAGCTGGCAAATGTAGTGGTCAACTCTGTCTTAACCAGCTGAAACACTGTCTACTTTGAAAACTGAAAATATTACTTGCTAAAACATTTCGAGACAATGTTGATTTTGAAAATATGAATTAAAAAGTCTTTCTCAATTCTGAAATGATGCAAGATGATTTCATTTATGGTTCTACAAACATAAGGATGGTTTAATGAAGACCCTAGTTAATACCCTAATTACAATTCACTATTATCTATGCAGATATCACATTATTATTAAAGCATGTCATTATCAAGATGAAAAAAAAAAAAAAAAGTAAAATAGAAAATAACTGATCTTTTTTTTTATCCCTCCCAAAAGATCAGGCAGCTGGAGAGAATGTTAATATTTACAGAAAAAATAAATAAGCAAGCCATATTATCACAATGCACAGCTTTATTTCTATCACAACACAGGAATGTAAAGATATGAGACAGAATTTCTCTACTACTGATGCATACCCTGCCCCTGTAGCATGCACAACAAATATTCACAACAAAAAAGACTTAAAAAGAAGAAACAATCAAATCCTTTTCTCCAGAATTCACTTAACTTAAAAACAAGTCCATTCATTTTATTCCATTTTTTTAACTTATGACTTTTGTTGAGGAGAAAAAAAAAACAATTCTCTGCAGGTTGAAACAGTTGAAGAAAAAAAAAAAAGTTAAATGAAAACAATTTTCTTTTAAAAAAATAAAAAATAAATAAACTGGCAATTTGATATTTAATCATCAACCTGAAAGGCATTTTCACTTTACTACAGTAGTAAGAACAGAAATTACACTTTTAGTAAGCTTCTACAGTGCACACAAAGAATCTGCAAAGAGTCACACAATGGATTAAAGTAATAATATGTTATAGTTTTAATTTCCCACACTGACACATTTTAAGTTAATATACTAATGCTTTAATGGAAAAATAACAAGTTCTGAGCAGGAACAAAAATCATACAAAAGATAAATAAAATAACCTGAAGTTAACACATATTTATATTTTAAAAAATAAATAAATACAGTGAAACCCGCGAGAAGTCAACTTGCTCAAAGTAAATTCTCGGTTAAAGTCAACCTCTTCTGGCGGTCCCGTTTTTTTCCTCTTATATTTCATTAATCTTGTTTCTGTTAGTTCAACACCCTCAGAGGTGATTTCGCTTAAGGTCAACTCCACATCACCCACGCTGGCCTAATGCAGCCGAAAATTGTGAGAACAAAGAACAAAGAAGTCAGACAGAGAGATCGAGAGGTCTTGTATTGTTACGACACATTATACTAATAGCCTGTGTGTCCATTCCTGTATGAGAAGATATTTGGCTCTCTTCACCTGTCTCGCGTTGGCGGGGATACACAAACACACACCCACACAGCAGTCCCATACTCGGCTTTCCTCGCATGCATTGGCGAGCCCATGGACACACACACACAGGGCGGTCAGTACAACAGACCACTGATCACCTTGATAAATACACACACTACTCCAAGTGGCACACAGGTCCACCCTTGGCTCTGTTCACTTGCATCGCCTTGGCGATGATATACAAACACCTACCCGCACTCGGCTCTCTTCGCCCAATTTGTTGACACACACACACACACACATTGACAGTGCAGACAGGCATTGTGCCCGATTTCAGTCACATTTTTAGATCACCTTCATTCCTACTTCTACATTCTGCGCTCACCATGACTAGATCTAATCAACCTTTTATCCTCAACTCTGTAAACAGAATGTCTGAGAAAAAGTTCAACGTTCTCAATCTGGATACAAAGTTGAAACTTCTTAAAAGATGTTGATTCAAGACAAAATACTACTTCTACTAGCTCAAACTTAGAGGGGGAAGCTCTGCTGGATTTTTTTTTTTTTCAGGGATAAGGCTCTAGCTCAATAAATATACAACACATATTTTGACTCCCCGTGCCTCCCAGAGATTGTGTCCCCTGAAAACGGATAATGCCATCTTTGCTTAAAGTCAACATTTTTTTCTCAGTCCCAAGAGTTGACTTTAAGCAGATTCCACTGTAGATCAATAAATACAATATTTCCTCTAACAGATGGAATAAAAACTGAAGAATGAAACATTTGATAATGGTGAGAAAAAGAACAAAGAAAAAAAAAAAAAAAGAAAACAAAAAGTTCTAGCAAGAGAGAAAAACTATTTACATAGATGAAAAAATGTTGGCAAAGAAATTGTCTCCAAATAAAACCAAGGGCAAACACAATGTAATATATACCTCTATATGGATAATGACAAAAAAAGCAATGAAATGCAAGGCAAATGAAAGTGCAATCTGATATATCACAGTGAAATGAGGAACAGAAATATACATATATATAAAGTCGAGTCCATGCAAACTGAACTCTGATTAAATGAATTTCTGATGAATCGAATAAAAACGAAACAATAGATTTTTTCTCCTCTTTGCAACTATTAAATGCCTCTCGCATAAATCGAAGCCATTGCCGTGTGTTTCCTTTAAATCGAACTGTTCAGCACCGCCACAGAGGTAAAAACTGGCTATTGTCATTTCCACGTGGTTTCCTGCTTCCATCAACGTGGATCCCGACGGTTTGAAAGCAAAGGAGACAGCGCCACGGATGGGACAAGAGGGGTTAGACAATGGGGTTAGACAGTGTATTGTGCCTTGCGTGCAGCGTAAGTAGGCCATGTGTTCAGGGGGGGGGGGGGGGGGGGGGGAACCCAAAACGTTTCCCCAGACCCACC
>JBCEWB010930595.1:0-15492 GCA_039654565.1 Peronia peronii
ATAGTGGTCATCCAATGTCCATCCATGGCACTGGAGTTCATGATTTTGCTAGAAGAGATCATAATCAAGTGTTTTATGCACTCTTTGCCTACATATAATCAAACGGTTATGAATTGTGACTGCATTTAGCAGCCAGGTGGAGCCAAATCCTGGTTGACAGCAGACTAGACCTAACGTTAGGATGGACATATTCACTTTTTGATACCCTTTTTATACGCAGAAAAGGCAGGGTTCTTAAGAGAAAACAAAAACCCAAAATCGCATTTTTTTAGCAAAATCCAAATTTCAGGACCCGCCCCCCCCCCACCCCCCACCCCCTTATATACCTGTACCATAATCTATTCACTGTTGGTCAAACATGATTGTGCTGCATGCTCAACAGTGCATTTTCTTTTTTGGTCAGAGGTTTATAGTTATTATTGTTAACACTTCAAGCGCATTCACCAAGAGAAAAATTGGGCGTGATATCAGGGACAGTTCGCAGGATTTAGGATTAGGTGGTGTGAAATGATTATTATAAGTCTTGACTTTCTTTCGTTACGCATTCTGATCACAAGTTAACATTATGTTAGCACTATGTTGTGTCACAGCGGTATTTATATTTTCAGGCCTGCAGTATCAATTTTACCTCGCAGTTAAATTATGAGAATATGGGGGAAAGTGAAAAGAGCGCTAGCGCATGAAATCTTTACACTGGAATATAGAAAAATTGATTTACATGCAATCTCTTGTGTCATAAATGTCTTTGTACGACAGGTTCAGTCTTAAGAACCTATGTTTCTGTTGACATGTGATGGGAAACAACAAGATTAAGAGGTCGTGCAGATCCTGAGAGTGATTTTTTTATTGCTTTAAGTAAAGACGTTTTAAACAACTTCAAATTCAGATTCAGCATGCTCAAATTAGAGAAATCTTGGGGAAAAGCATTCTATTTTCCATCCGGTTGCCATAACAAGGCCGCCATCTTGGATTTTTAATCTTGAAAATTAGCTTTTTCAAAAGCCCAAGTCTCTTAGAGTATTTAATATAATCGTTTGGAATTTGGCACAGTATTAAGATAACTCTATATACAAATTAAAATGCATTTGCTGTCTGGCTGTATATCACACAATAATTGTCATAAATGTTTGAAATATACGGGTGATGGATCTGTATATCTCTCAATTTTCTGCCAAATATCCAATTTTCCCTCGCAAACATGAAAAAGTGTAGAAAAATTGATGCATATTGTCGCATCATATGCTATGCAATATATAATAATATATTCAAAGCTTGAAGTTAATTGGTCCATAAATAAAAAGCTTTACTTAGGGAAAAAGTGTGAAAAAAACTGCACATTTTGAGAAAATTGCAACTGAATTTGCATAAACTTTCTATACAGTCTCCTAGCTGTGCCATATTGGTGCTGTTTAGAGTAGAAAGCAGCTGTTTCTAGCTCTCTGCTATATTTTTCTCATATCAGAAGAAGTCGGTGCCTAAAAATAATAAAAACCTGATTCTGATATTTTGAGCCCAAAATGTCATTTTCAGAACCTCCATCCCCTCCCCTTTTGTTTTAAATGAAAAAAAAATGAGTCAAACAAAATTAACAAGAAGGCCGATAAGCATTATTAACCAAGGAATTCTGACAGGTCGCGATGAAATTACATTAACATTTAAAACCTGAAGAAAAAAGCAACAATAACAACAACAACAAAAACAAAAAGGAGGTACTCTGTTCTTCGTCTTGAAATCGGATACCATTTGGGACAATCCGGTACGATTTCTCTGAAGGCGTATTCAAGACTATGTGAGAGCGTAGCACCTAGTTCACTGCAGGCGCTGACCACCGGCCTGTAATAAATCATGGGGTCAGCGGGGTCAGCACCTGCCTGGCAGGGGATTTCCTTACCAAGAGTGACCGTGCGTGCGATAAGAAAAAATGCATAACCTTATAGCCCACTCCCGGTGTTTGTATGTGAGTAAAGACAGTGAAACTCTACCAAAGCTTTAGTCTACTTCTTGACCGTATCGTGTGCAAATCTCATTGCGGCAGTAGCATTTTGAGCTCCGTAGGAAGGGCCTAAAGTCGGCGTGTTATTTTTAACTTAGGTGATCAATGCGCATACATAAAAAATGTATTAAAACAAAACAAAGCGATGAATAAGGGTGGTTATCCCTGCATTCTTAGACAAATAATTGATAATTGCATTGCGAAATTTTGAAGTGGTTCTATGAAATTTTGCTGGAGATATTGCGTTTGTACTATGATAGATCCTGCCATTTGACTTTCTTGTCGCCATTTATTATGTATATATTTACTGTGTATATATAGAGTGATTCAGCTACAGTTTTTTAGGTGTTGAGTATTTCTATTTTATATAACATACCATATAAAGATGAAACCATACAAACACACAAGTGTACATAAACAAATATGTTTTACAGCGACACTAATAAATTATTCGTGCTAATGTAGATCTATTCTATCCAAGACTTACATAATGACGGACCACAGGCGTGAAAGAAAATATGAATGTGAGGAAGAACTGTGCTGTGTTTCTGGTGACAGATCACAGAATGTTTAAAAGAAGGACATAATATTTGCTTACTATGCCTCTAAAACTGACAACAGTCTGATTTTTCATTCACAAAGATAGAGCGGGTACACATTCTCAAAGCATGTGGTCAAAATGTTACAAGCGTAGTGAAAAACAAATGAAAACTGCAAAATAAACTTAAAGATTTTTTTTATCGTCCTCATATGTATCTGTAAAAATATAGGCATATCATCACTGCATTTTCCAAATTCCAATAATTTGGATTTTAATTATCAATTCCTGCATAAAAAAAAAAATCTAATAACGATGTTCTGTCGTATTACTGGACGTGCCACTTATGGATACAAGTCGTCATATAAATGAAATAGTCCAAATAATTGAGAATAATTCCAAAACGAACGGAATACTGCTGGTCAACACTCAAAAATCCTTGGGGAAAGAGATGTCAAACTTTAAACTCATACAATATCTAACTGGCTTCATAGAACCAAATAAAACTGAAGTAGCTAATTTATATATGTGTGCACTATATTCATGACAACAATGAAAGTGATTTATTGCATGGTTTTATTTTTATGAATTTTCTAAAGATGTTATTCTTACAATGAAAATTTTTTGAAAAATTTCGGTCTCTTTCACCTCAAATTACAAGTCATAATTTTCTCTTAAGCAAAACAAAAATTATATGTACGGAAAATATATGCAAAACTGAAACTGACTGCCATATTTTTGTTCCAATGGATGAATAAATATACCCCAAGTATAGCAATAATAGAATGTTATGCTACATTTTTGACGTATGGTAAGATTTCTGCCGAGCGCGCAGGTAGTGTGACTAATCGCTGACGCAGGTCAGCACATTGTCGAGAGGCAATTAACCAAGTGCGCCGCTCTCCAGACACCGTGAGATAGATAGATAGATAGATAAACAGATACATGTTATACATACATGCCTACATACATACATGCATACTTACATACATACATACATATATACGCAGGCCTACATACATGTACATACATAGACAGGCAGATCGCATGTGTATACATGCTTGCGTGCATTCGTTTCTGTGGATGGATTGATGGGTTTTGGATGGCTAGATAGAGAGAACGATTTGACAGAAGATACATGTAGATGAATGAATGGAGAGATAGTAGATCGATTAGCAGAATGAGAGAATGAGAAAAGGAGAGAAATAGATGGGATGGAGATGAAACACAAGACATACACATGAATACGATCTACACTAAAACAAACCCAGTTCCTCCAGGGATTATTCCATATATTTTATGTTCGGTATACATATACACAGTCAAGAAAACATAAGTTCATGTACCTGTCAGCATTTATTGACTTATTGTGCATGTGAATTGAACATGAGTAAAAATTATTTGTAAGTGCAAATGTAACACACATATTATACATACATGACACAGTAGTTATAATGCATTGAGAAATTATGTCATCTGTTCTCCAAAACAGCTTCCATTCCATCCAAAGACAGAGCTGTAACTGCTGATAGATAATAATGTTATATCATGTGGACTACAAACAAATGAGAGACAGTGAATTTCTCAATCAATGTGAATGAGCAAGCATCAATATCATTCTAATCAGCACATCTGCTGATTCCCACTGATCCAAATGCAGAATATATGTCAGGATAGCACACAAAATGAGGGGCAAAAATAAAGATTCATATTTTTTAGAGAAATTATTATTTATTTTTCTTTTTCGACTAAGTTGCAGAGCAGACTTGTAGCTTTTATCTGATACCAAGATTGACTACTGTGACTATTTTTCAGTGGAAGAGAGGACAAAGATTGTTGAACTGTATTTTGCAACAAAGTCACTGACTCTTGTTCAAAGGCAATTTTGATCTGAATATCCTGGAAAGAAAACTGCCCACCACTTGAAGGATGACTGTCCCAACTGATCCCTGACGCTTGAATGCGAGCCAGTGTCCTCACTGTGAACTTTGGGCCACTATGGCCTTTGTCATTGTTAACCACAATTCCACTGTTTCTAAACATTTTTACCAAACCTGTGATCATATGCCAGTACGGTGGGAAATTTTTTTGTTGCAAAATACAGTTCCAAAATCTTTGTCCTCTCTTACAATGAAAAATGCTCGAAGTTGTCCATCTTGGTATCAGACAAAAGCTACAGATCTGCTCTGCTTCTCATTTGAAAAAGAAAAAGAAATAATAATTTGTCTCGAAAATATGAGTCTTTATTTTTGTCCCTCCTTTTGTGTGCCACCCTGTATATGTATTATATTTAACTTCAGCACCCTCATTTCAAGTTGTCAGAACCAAACTGCATGGTGAAGTCCACATTTCAGTGCGGAAACATATCATATTGGCAGTACTTTTTCGATAACAAGGAGTTTATTTGGCATAAATACATCCCAAAGAGGTATACATACCTATGGACAAATAAATGATTACATATATTATAATGATATGAGCCCAAAACTCAATAACTAAAAAAAAATTGGATATTCGAGCTCATTTTAAGCATTCTTGGACCATGCACACATTGAGTTTTTATATTAGTGATGATAACATCATCACAGTCATATCATAACTGCTGAAGTCATTTTAAGTGGTTTTCAGAAAACTCAACAAATTCATGTTGCCTGAGGTAAAGGCATGGTTTAGACAAAGCGATAAAATCCAACCGCTGCCTATTTCCATTAGAGAGATAAGCTTTAGCAATCTGTTACCAATAATTCACAGTCCACATGCATGGGACAGCAATGTTAACTCAAAATGTTCTAAAAATGAGGTAGACAATTGTTTGTGTTATGACCGTGATGACATGGTCCTATCTGATCTTTAGTCTGAGTGACAGATACAAAAGCCTGCCCGACAAATTGTGCACCGTGAGTGCCTTGTGCTAAATAGGGGAATTCTGTTAGGACAGTTTTAGAGTAGACAGTACTCAACCTGGAATTCTTGTATTTATATCAGTGTGCTATCTCTGTAAAGATCTCTAGCTTTCACAAACTCTGGACAAACGACCACAAGCATAACATTTCACAAGATAGCTATTCTGCCCTCTTTTCTCTCTGGGAAAAACCTAATATCATTTAGCTTTGAAACATCTATCATTTCTTACATAGTAATCAAAGGGTCTGGTTCCTATGACAAACATTAACAAAATAAAGTTAATTCAACTTAAAACAAACTCATCTTTTCTGCTACACACAATACAATACATAAAAGCCCCATAAGGGAATATTTTTGTCTTTATTTGTTGTGAATCTTACATATGGAAGTCAACTCATATAATATCATTTTTCTTTCTATTTTATGTTTGTCAAAATATTATTCAAAATTACATTTAACAGGAATTTAAAGACAAATATGATAACAAACACAAACAAGCAAATAAAAAATACACTGTCTGAGTGACCTATGCTTTACATTCTAACAAAACAAGGATGACAACAAAAAGTAAATAAAATCGAAAAAAAAAACTTGATTGTACTTAATTATAACAAAAAATATTTAAATGTGATGTGTAGATGCAAACCATATCATTTCGTGGATCAATATTATATGAATATAAAGATAACACGCAAACTTGCCGTCATCAAGATCTTTCTCGGGTAACTAAAATATCTGAACTAATAATCATCATTCATGTTAAGGCATGGTGAAAATCCTTTTATCATCACTAGCAAAAATACAAAGAAACTGCACTTCTACTATAATTTTTTTGTTGTATTCTGTTTGTGTGAGTCTATGTTTTGAATATTAACAGATCAATGAGATCCAAACAAAGCAGGACATGACTTCAACATCTTAAAACTGATGGATGTTACACACGCACAACAAAATCAGCAGCTGAAATCCTTGATATCTATGAGAAGAGGTAATTTTAGTCTTGCTGTGGCAACAGGAATGACTAGTGAATGTTTAAAGTAGAAAAGATTGCAGCAAATTTGTGTGACTTCCAAAACATTTTCAGAGTACCAAATTTGGTTGTGGCTAATTTTGCCAATATCAGTCAATCAATGGTATCGAACTATTCAGTTGGAACCATTTACAACAGCAGCGTCACTAACCCCCATGTTCTCTCCTGCTCTGACATTAGCACAATACTATCTCGCATAGCTGTAGTTTGTGACAGTCAATCGCCTGTAGCAGAATATCTAAACTGCTAGGTGCTCACAACACAATACACCAATATATCTAGCGGTCCTCCGAAATGACAAGAGGCATATAAATGGATTAAGTACACTGCGAGTCTGATCGCTTGACCACTATTACTTCATCTGCTTTCTTCACTGAGTGTCTTTGTGGGTGGTGGGCGATGAGATCACATTCAGCTAAGAGGGGAGTGCATGTGTATGTATGAGTCATTCATAATTCACATGATAAATAAAATCGGCTGAAGTACAGGGTCAACTGAGATCAAGAAAGGACTCCCACATGCACATGTAGCTCCGAACATTAGGTGAGATAAACAACTTGGTCCATTTAAGGGGGGGAGGGGCTGGTTCTGAAAGTGATTTTTTGAATGGTTTGAACTAGGGACTTTCTAAGCCTCATATCTGGAATCAGAATACTCAAATTAGAGGAAATGCCTGGAAAAAATTTTTGTATTGTGTACGATTGCTATCATAATGCTGCCATATTTGATTTTGTGACTTGAAAATTAGGTACATGCATATTCAAAAGTCTAGGGCTTCTAGATTATTGAATGTAATCAGCTGAAATTTTGCACAGTAACAGAGTGTCTCTACGTTAAAAAATAATATGCACATTTTTCATATGTCACACAATATCTGTCATTTTTGAATATGTGTGTTGACAGACGTGTACATTTCTCAATTTTCCAAAAATATCCAATTTTCCTTTAAAAACCAGAAGGCAAATGTAGAAAAATGAAACATATGCTATGGGGAATTTATATTCTAATTTTGAAATCAGTTTGTTCAGAAATTAAAAAAAAAACTTAGAGAAAAATGTGAAAAAAAAGCAAACAAAAAAAAAACCCTGTACATTTTCAGAAAATCGCAACTGACTTTTCATAACTTTTCTATATAGTTGCATTTGTAGACATTTTGTGATCTGATTATCACATTGCGTTTCAATTGCTGTATGCTGTGGATCAAGCAAAATCTATTCACATCGCATTGCAATCACTTTGATGACTTTGCTATTCCACGCACTATCATAGCAAATATATACCTGTCAATCACTAGGGCAATGTATGCAAGAGATAGAGGACAGAGGGATTGGTCAGTGGGACGAGGGAAATGGGTGGGTGAGGTAAAGTGATACCCTTGATCATTCGGTGGACCTAGGCTTGGTTACTCTGGGCACTATGCTGGGGACAGCGATTGGGGGGGGGGGGGGGGGGAGCGTTTCTCAGCCCAAATTGTTTAATCTTCTCTATAAATCTCATCATTTCTGTGACTCCATTTCTTGCCTTCTTGCTCTCTTATTCTGACCCAAACTTTTTACTTTGCTTTGGATAGTTCAAGTGAAATGTGGCAGAGCAAGCACTACCTCAATAAACACAATAAACACATAAAGAAATAAAAAGATAAGAAGTGTTGCTAGGCCCTGGAGAGGGTGAGCCTATCTTTTCACCAGTGGAATGCCTCAGTTCATCCATGGCCAGACATACACATGTCTTTAACTCAAGTCTTTGTCATGACTAACATCAGTAATTTCTCTAAAACTCTATGTTGTGTTATCCTCATTATAATGGTCTTTGCTGAAACATGAAAAAGTAAAAGAATTTATCAAGGGAGACTACCCATGCAAAAATTCCTTTCCTATAATCAGGCAACAGTAATTTTTTCACTATTCCTCTAAATCACTGTAGGCCAGTTACAATAGGAATCATTTAACAGGAACACAATGCTGATACCAACAATCCTGTTACATCAGGTTTCCACTGTATGCATACCTGTGCAGTTTGGGCCGGACTAAACTCAGAAAACTGACAGCATTCAGCATAAAATTAGCTTCTTTCTGTAGGAATATGATTTCCAGCTCTTTGATAGTAGCACAATAGATTGGGACATTATTTTATCACCTACGTCTCTTATACATGGTGAATCCAGCAAAAATTTTTGTACAAGTGGAGAAAGAAGCTTGCAGCCTGTATGATCTTCAACTTGTACAAACACAAGGAAGACTGTATTGTTCTAAAATTACAATTTTCATTTTCTCTTTGATAGCCATACACAATCTGATGTACCCTCCTCCCCCAAATCAGAAGTTTTAAATACAGTTGACTATACCCGAGTCCAACCCTTATGAGTCGACTTTCAGATGAGTCGATCTTTTTTCATGGAATGGGTCCGGGCGCTTCTTTACTTTACTAAAAATCAAACTGATGAATCGACGTCGACTCATCCGTATTCACTAATGAGCCCATCTTTTTCTCTTGTCCTCGTCCTTGTAAGATCAAAGAAAAAGCAATGCTTGAGGCGCTGTAACTAATCTCAGCTTGCGCGGCACTTCATCTCAACACATTTTTGCTCCTCCCATCACATGACAGCACGACTACAAGTTACCTTCGACTGTCAAACTGATTCCCTTAACAGGACCAAACCCTCCCTCAGACTGTCATCAGAAACCGACTGGCCATTGTCTCCTCCACTTTTTCACACTTCATCCACGATCTTCCCCATCTCGCCACGGATGTTTCCTACTCACACCGCACACCCCTTCCCAACTGCGAGAGTGTGATGCACATTCGCATAAGAGGATAGGAAACCTAGTATCAGCGATCATCTTTGATGTGAGGAATTCTCCAGCTGCACCACAGTTCATATGTGTACATTACCCTGAGAAAACCCCAGGGAATCGGCCCTTGTTCCTCTCACCGTGGTGAACTTGCTCGCTGGACTAGAGGATGGCAAAGGAGTTGTCAAAAAAATAAATAAATAAAATCCTCCCTCCACCCACTCTTATTTTTACTTGCGATTTGTCCGATTAGACCTAGTCACACTTTTTCACTAAGTTATTGCAGTCAAAATGAGAACAGTGAGATAGGCCTACTGCACCCTCTTTGCCCCCCCTCCCCCCCCCCCCCCCTGTAGATAGATTCATCGCATATAATGTTTATCATCTTGAAAAAGGCCTAGTACAGAGGTAATATATGTACAGTGTTTCATAACACAACATGAAGCAGTGGCGATTGTGTTATGTTGAAAATGAATGTTCATGAGACAGGGTTTGGAGCGGTGGATATAGTCAGTTACATGGCAGTAAAACTTAAACGGCCAATGTCAACGGGCGTCGACAATAATACATGTGCTATATTAAAATTCTACTAAAAGCTAGGTCGATCTACTGAAAATGAATGGAAGAGATCAAATTTGATGCTCGATGAAAGAATGCTTAAGGGAAAGTATTATAATGCCTGACAATAAGTCATTCTAAATAAGTAGTGCCTATTTTTAATCTTGCAGCTTTAGTGACATACGGATGAGTTGAACTATGGATAAGTCGATCTTATTTTTACAGCACCACCGGCATCGACTAATCTGTATTCTGTACATTACAAAAATACAGTGAGCAGCAATTTTTTCTGAGAGAGTGACACCAATACTTTGAACAAACAAAATAAAGAGTTTTAGATTTTCTGAAATATCCAGAATAATCATATAAATGGATTATCTGGTAGTTTGAAACACTCTCTGGCAAATTCACATCTATGAGAAGATACATAATTGTAATTCCTCAGGTCTCAACATTTGATGTACAATAACAAAGCTGTGAGAGGTGAGAAGACCACTCAAACTATTTGAAATTTCCTTAAAGATAAATGAAATGGGCCTGAATGACCTTCCTTCCTTTCATACCACTTCTAACTTGGCACCCTCTGTCATTGACTGCAAGTCTCCTCTCTTCTTGTAGCATTGTCAGTAAAACTCGCACTGTCTGCATTGTCAGTGACAGAACTAGAATTAGTTGTAGATGTTGTTGTTGTCTTTCCACCACTGGAAGTTCCTAAGCAGGTGATATGGTAGACTGTACTGCCATCAGCCTCTGAGACAACTGCTTTCACCACAGCATTAGTGCCATCATCTAATTTCAGAACCTGGACAATGAATGGTAAAACAGAAAACACATGATAAAGAGGAGTACATTGAAAGCAATGAATCTATTCAATTTATGTGCTGAACAGAAAACATTTATATTAAGCAAAAAATAATAACAGTGAGCACTTACCCTGGACAAAATAAAATAATTTTCAGTAATGAACACTTGCTCACAAATTATCATTTATAATCTCCTCCAAGTATATGTGAATCTATCATTATGCACTACAAATTTATTTTGAAAATATATGGAGGTGACATAGTGTCAGAAGTTGAAAACAATAAATCAGCATGTTCATAAAATAATCCTCTCCCATTTAAAAAAAAACAAAAACATTATATTTACATGCTCTGAGATGACAAACAATGTGCAGAACATAAATATCAGCAAACAATCAAATTGCCTGCTAATTTTTTTTTTAAGTATAACAGTGGGTCCAACAGAAAAAAAAATTCTGTGTGAATTCATTAATTGTTATGAATTTAGATCATACTATGCTGGTAAACTAAGAGTATCTGTCCAATGATCATGTTTATGACCAAAAAAAAAAAAAACCAAAGCAAAAACACACAAAAAAACAAAACAGGAACAAAAACAAACTCAACCTACCTGTCCTATTTGTGTGCCTTCAAGAATGCGATGGAAGTCACTGCTACTGATCACAGCTGCCTGGGATTTCTCTTTATTTTCAGCATCTTCTTCAAGCTGAAATTACAGTCAAGAACATTTATTCTATTACACTCTAAAATTATTTTCTTTCACCCACTTTTTGGTTGTCACATGACCAGCTTGATCCTCCCTTATAATTTTGACATGTTCTGGCTGACAACCTGAAGCACTAGGACACTAATAAAATCATAGATATGAGTAAGCTGAACTTCTATCACATAAAATGTATTTATTTA
This sequence comes from Peronia peronii, assembly GCA_039654565.1. Taxonomy (NCBI): domain Eukaryota; kingdom Metazoa; phylum Mollusca; class Gastropoda; order Systellommatophora; family Onchidiidae; genus Peronia; species Peronia peronii. The sequence goes on from JBCEWB010930595.1 coordinate 11,525, forward strand.
TAACACAATTGAGTACAGTTTTGTCCTTGTTACCATAATTTTCAGTAACTGTAAAACTTCAATAGTGACAGTATCTTTCATGCCCCCTACAGCTCTGACACCAATGTTTGTTTGTTTTGTTTGTGTTGGGGTTTAATGGCATATCAGCGCGATAATGGCTATATTCTGCCAGGCATGGTGAGTAGGTTTACACGCCAAAAAGCTGATCAAAATATATATAAAATATAATGCTGTACAGACAACGCGTTTATGAGTTATAAAAGGAATAATAAAATTCTTTCATGCAACCCAAGAATCAGTTATCTGTGGGAACAAAGCATGACAAAATATTTTTAAAAGTATTGTTTTTAATACTTCAAGTTAGCATGAATGAAAGTTTCAATTTATTTAACAAGAATAGCCATAACTTTAAAAAAAAAAAAAAAAAAAGGACCCACACAAAACAATCATTTACCTACATTTTTTTGTCATTAAGAATCCACCAAAGGATAAAAGAAGGGTAAATCAGTCAATGTCAAATCATCACAATATATGCAGACACTTCTCAACCACACTTCTGAAATCAATCAAACTTCTACTGCATAATTCAAAATTTCAGTTAAGAAATACTCAAGATCTTGGTGTCATCCTTCCCAGCAAACATGTCATCCAGCAATATAGTGGACCACACTATTTGTAAAGATTGAATAATAGATTGTAAAGCCCTAAGAGCCTGTGCTGTATGGGGATATGTGCTATATAAATGTTCTCTATTATTATTTTATTATTTACTCACTCTGTGTTTCTTCAAGTGCCTGTGACATGCACCCATGTCATGGAATGTGGCTGAGCACTCGCTGCATCGGTAAGGCTTACGTCCATAATGCTGGTTCTCATGATCTGCTAAATACTGTTTTCTGGTGAATGCTCTAGGGCACAGTTTGCAGCGAAATGGTCTCTCACCAGTATGTTTGATCATGTGTCGCACCAAATCCCCTGAGAAGAAAAAAAAAGCAGTGTCATACACAGAGGTTGAAACTTTTGATATGTCAGAAGTTATTCCAGATCATTTCTTTATCAAAGTACATGCTGCAATGAGATTCACAGGGAAATGTGAAAAACAAGAGAGTAGTTGTATTTAGACTCTTCTTGTCCAAACATATAGACTTCACATGAAATACAGAAGAAAAAAAAACCAACTATTCAGAGCACATTTATCATGCCACGCCTATCGCAACTCAAGTTAATTATTTCACTGACAATATGCACATGTACAACAGTGGTATCCTGCCTTTTCCTCTCAAGCTGTTTCTTCTCAATTTCATTCAATTGGTTCTTTGATTGCTGTTGCAAATACTATCTGATTCCCTATGCCAATTACCAAACTATATCTGGCTTCAAATACATTAACAGCTGAATGTCCTCTTGTCAGCCATGCTTGACATGATCAGTTTTATTCATCCTCTTTTTATAGCTGATTCATAAATTTAGCGAGCCCCTTACAATACTATTCAAAAGGAACTGTCTATTTTAGTGATTGTTGCCTATGTAAGCTTTGTAAAACCTTAGGGTCTACTTGGGTGAGTGTGACGATATGTCATTCAGGTAGTAATTTTCCCTATCAATTTCACTATTTGGGCGACATGTGACCAAAAGAATGATTATGGTTAGAATTCAGATTAGGCTTACGATGATACTGTTTGGGTGTCGCATGCCATCCAAATAATGAAAACAAATGGGAAAATTACTATTTCACTGACATATCACCCAAATACACCCTGCTTTTTTCAAAATTTATAGACGAGAAAAGAAAGAAAACATTCAGAGAGATTTTGATTGGTAAAACAATGTAAAGCTGATCTTATTTATATGAGTGGTTCACTTTATGATGTTTCAGATTTTTTTTTACTAGATTTTCATTGAAATTCCATTGTGCATATTTTCTTAAAATCAGCAAAACAGATATAAAATTACAAAAATATTAAATTCAAAGCTGCAATTATATTTCTAAAACCAGTATAGCAGAATTCAAACACTTGATACCTTTAGTGTAGCATTTGGTTGAGCATTCATTGCATGGGTACATGGCTTGTCTATTGTGGCGTTTGACATGTACATCAAGCTGGCATTTCTGTCGGAATGCTTTCCCACAGAGGTCACACAGGTGTCCCTTCTTATTGGTGTGTCGATCCATGTGAACTATGAGAGTGCACTTCTGAGTGAACCTCTGGCCACATACTTCACATCTGAAAAATAACAATATAGTAGGTTCTGTGTTAAAACTCTCACAATGAAATGGATTATAACAGCGAAACATCACATTTCTTCAATGTCTTGTTTATTCATGACTATTTTATCAAATTACTACTTTTATACTGTCAAGCATGAGACATATGTAGTTTTCATTTAACCCCTTCATTGCGACCAATTTTTCATTCACCAATACAATGCTCATTTTGGCTTGTCTGGTTAGCCAATGCTTCAGTGCACTAGGCTTTTGCAAGGTCATATCTTCTTACTGGCTATGTAAGGCAAAACCGGACTTGGATTTCTTTGCTGAAGATCCTCTCATTTTCAGTGCTTTCTAGTAGGCCTAGATTAAGATCTAAATTTATGAGGACGAGGAGCCAGGCTGATCATCATTACTACTCGATCTCAATGTCTCAGAGCCTGACTCAGGCTCACTCAACACATATTCTGACCCAGAATCATCATATTTGTCACCTTCAGCCTCCCCACCCAGCAAGATACCTGTACAAGTGTTTTGATCAGAAGGGATACACGACAACATTTTTCAGATATTTTGGTGCAATTGTAGATATCTGCGAGATGGTTGTTTTAGTTCTGACTTCAACTGTATGTAGAGATCGACTGTAGTCATAGCAGTAAGGAAACTACATAAAAAAAATAAATACATAATCGAAATGCATGTTTTTCATTGCTGGAACCGAATTCACTCAGTAATTGTGGCTATTTTTCCATACAAGATCATTGCAGAGGCATGTATATCATGACATTAGTATGGCATACAGGGATCACGGAACCATGATATCAGCGAGCGATTTCCATGCCATACTTGGTTTGTCATGACAGTAGTGCAACTTATACAATTTCATAACGTACCATAAAGGAGACAAAAGGGTTAATGATATATTTGCTGACAAATAATTAATAGCTTGGTCTGAGCACAGCAAATTTGCTTACATAACGGTTCAGTAGTTTTTCTTTTCATTAGGTTTACATATTTTGAGATATCTGAAAAAAAATTTAATTAAGTTATAAAATGATTATATGCAGAGCTAGTTCATTTTCTTACATTGTAGAGAGGCTTAGAAATATCTGTTGAGCAGAAAACATGAAATAGAATATTTGATTACAGTTTTTCAGATATGTTAGTACTGTCTCTGTAGTGAGAATGCTTATTGAGAATAAAATTTTTTTGTTAGTCTTACGCAAATGGTCGTTCTCCTGTATGTGTACGCATGTGAATCTTGAGCGAGCGCTTTTCTGTGAAGCTCTTACTACACTGGTTACACTGAAAGGGTTTCAGTCCCACATGCGTAGCTTCATGCCTGTCTCGATTTGCTTTGGTTGTGAACTTCCTGTCACACTGCCCACAGCTGTAAGGCCGGGCGCCAGTATGAATTCTCATGTGAGCTGGTGAAGAAACAACAAATACTATCTGAATAACTCTAGAATTAAATATTCCCTCTATCTGATATGGTCAATACGTAATTACCTTATGATTACAAATATATCTTATCTTCTATATAAAGTTCTAAAGTTTAACAAATTATGACTTCCTATGAAATTTGACTAATAATGGCTTGTCAGAAAACTATTAATATTGAAACCATAAAGTTGTACAAATTGTCATGAACTTCCTTTCTGGATGTTGAAGGGTGTTTGTCATGATGTAATAAGTGGCGATCAGGCAGTGAATGCGGATGAGACAACACAATGGTGGAGAAATCACAACAGAAATCCTC
>JBCEWB010930706.1:0-15492 GCA_039654565.1 Peronia peronii
ATCCATCCATCCATCCATCCATGCATCTTTTTATCTGTTTGTCTGTCTGTTGGTCTGTCTGTCTGTCCGTCCGTCCGTCCGTCCGTCTGTCTGTCTGTCTGTCTTGTCTGTCTGTCTATCTATCTGTGTTTCTGTAGAGATGTTTATTCATGTTTTTAAAAAAAATGAGTTCAAGTCGAAAGACAATAATGTAGTCCTATCATAACGTGTTCACCTACATTATAATAATTTTAAAGTCTATATAAGTTGCTAGACTGGGAGACCCCAGAGAGAGAGAGAGAGAGAGAGAGAGAGAGAGAGAGAAAACAACACACCTGTTTCGAAAATTGCTTTCTATGCAAAATAAGTAAAATTTCTGTTTGAGGAAAAGGTTACGGAAACAATCTGGTTCAAAAAGGTCAGTTGAAAATGCATGACCTTTCAGAGAAAGGGCAGTAGGCTACAATGTTTCAATAACAGCCGAATACTTTCATACTATAGGGTCTATTGTATGTTACTGGCACAAAAATCCTATTGCAATGTGCAATGAATGAATCTTGAACCCTTTCACTGCCGAAAGCCCTACATGCAAAACCTGTGTTATGAGATTAATGACCCTCATTACTATAGAAAACTAAATATCCATATTGATACTAAGAGTGCGTTTTCACGAAACAATAATTTATACCGGTAGTAGACGGTGAATATGAGGACTTGAAATTATTTACATGTAATAGGATTTTAAAGGTAAAATGCTGGTAGTTGGCAGGTTAAAGCATATCGAGCTTTAGATTCGTTTATTTCGCTAAACTGTATAAACGAATAATGAATATTACTAGCGTTACACTACACACATTACCATTATTGTTGCAACCAGCTTGACCTAGAAAAGGGTTGCTATTTTAAGACTATCGGCTCCCCGCGAGGTAAACACACCTCGTCCAATCGGAATAGAGCATTTATTCCGGCGGCCGTGACCCGTTCTAAAAATAGATCCTTACGTAGTGGCAAAGATACCGATTGCACCACGAACCGAAAGCAGGGTTGTTATAATTTGTTATAAAAAGAAGCGCTTCGAAGTTCAAAATCGTAGGTTCCAGAAGGAACTCATCAGAAGGGACAAAAAGGCACATAGGCAGGAAAGACAAGACTCGTGAAGTCCATCATGGTGTACAAAGTCTCTAAAGGCGGTGTTAGGTCAGGAAATACCCTCCGCGGCCTAGGCACCCACAAAACTAAGAGGTAAGTGAAAGTGCAATTTCTTACTGATTTGGCAGCCAAATGTTTGTTTCTTTGCTTTTGTATTGTTTTGTTTATCTGCTATTTGTGTGTTTGTTTGTGTGAAAGAGAGAGAGAGAGAGAAAGAGAGAGAGAACGAAAGAATAAAACAGAGAGAGAGAGACAGACAGACAGACAGACTGACAGATAGAGAGAGTTACGGCCTGTTCAAATCTTCATCAACTGGTTCATGGATCGCTGTTGGTAAACTGAACAGCCGATATGTACAACAATTCTCTCGGTCTGGCTTACTGACGTTACATTTTTGTTGTTGTTGTTGTTTTAATGATAATAATAGAGAGCATTTATATAGCGCCTTTCCCCGCACAGGACAGGCTCTAAGCGCTTGTACATAACTGTAATTGTGTTTCTATATGTGTATGTTAGTATGTGAGTGCACGCACGTTCATAAGTTTAAACAGCTACAAAAGTTGCAAAAGGTTTCTGTTCTCTAAATGTCATCATTATTAATGATCACGCTAGGAACAGAAGATAGATAATATGCATACGTCATGTATATTCCCCCTTTCTGCTATCTCTCTCTCTCTTTCTCATTCTCTCTCACTTTCTAGTCTTTCTCTGTCTTTCTCTCTCGTCTCTCGCTCGCACTCTCAGTTTCTTCCTTCCTCATTAAAAAATGCCTCTCTCCCCTTCACTCAAGAACAGTTGGTTCGAGACCTGTTACATCCTTTCCAAAACCTTTAGGTAATATCTACTTCGATTATTTTCGTGCTAAAATCGATCGATTTTGTTCACAAGATTTTTTTTTTTCGCAAAATACGAATTTCAAAAGAGATAATTGGAAATCAAGACTCGGTGGTGACATAATTTTGTTCTTATAGTATGGATGATGAAAATAATGTTGGCCTCATTTTTGTCCCCAGTTATGCTCGTCAAGCGTGTCTGATTGGCCACTCCACTGTGTCCCCTCGTGATGTCACAAACCTGTTTGAGTCCAGCACTGACGATGACCTCATCAGTTCCACTTTGGGCTCCACTGACGTCATTCTATCTTTGAACAAGAAGCAAAGATGGCGGCTTCCCGCCACCTTGTCACACATCATCAAGTCAGGAGGTTTCAGCCAACAGAAGACCGCTGTGTCCATGCTGGAACGTCACAAATTGAAGAGGCGAGCTAACTGCGTCAGTTTCGTGTGCAACAAAGGAAGATTCGGCCACGTCATCCCCAAACAGAAGAAATACTTTAGTCTGAACACAGAAACTGCACATACAGAGATCTCCAACAGACAGAGGAGAAAGGTCATCGCTGAGGAGATGAGGAAAAAACTCGCCGAAATGAAAAAGAAAGAGAAGAAAGACAGACGAAGCGACATGATCTCCATGACCACTTTCACTGTGTCTGGGAATGAGCCGGTGAAAAAAGTTGTTAAGAAACAGGAGAATGTGAAGGAAGTACCCGAATATTGCCTTGAAGTTGTCTACCCCTGCCCAAAGAGTTGTTCCTTGACTTTCAACCCTAAATACACGGACGTGCGCCTGGAGCTGGGGAAAACTGGAGAACTGGAGACCACGTCAAACATCAAACCAGCAAAAACTCAGAGAAAGAACAAGAGAGGGTTTACAGGCAAGAATCTCTGCGATTTCTTCCTGGAGGACGTCAACAGTGATGTTGAGGAAATGTGGCAGGAGGGCGAGAATACAGGGGTTCAGGATGTAGAGAGTACCTCATATTATGTTGTTCAACGTGAGAATGATACTGATGAGTCCACACCATCGTCCTTCAAGGTTCTTCAAGGCCTAAACTCAGCGAGCGCTCCTTTTTCTGAGAACATCCTTTCTAATCTGATTGCTGAAGCAGAAAAGGCCAAGTCTCTTTGTAAGAAGAACAGAGAGCGTCGGTGCAGAAAGTCTTCCGTACGTGCTGAAGCTCGTGATGCAAGTGCGGTTAACAAGCCACACTTTATATATATCAGCAAGCCAGAGACAGAGGAACAGACAAAGAGAAAGGAAGAGCCTCTGCCCACTGACTCCAAGAGGTCTCCAACTTCTGAAACCACAGAAATGCCAAAGTTCGACTCAGCTAAAGTAATTATGCCAGCCCAACAGACCTCCCCTGGTTATCTCAGACAGAAGTTCGGCCTCCTGTACTCAGAAGCAGAGAGCGAGCCCAGGCGATTTGTGATCAACATCACCCATGATATATACAATCTGCTTTCCAGACAAAGCAACGTGACCAAGCCAGATTCTGCCTATGCAACATATCTGGTATTTATCCATGACGGCCGTTATGACGATGGCTTGGACACTTTCAAAGTTTTTATGAATTCCAACCTTTGCACGACCACTGACCAAATATCATCTGCTCTTCCCTTTGATCTGACAACATTAGATGACATCAGAAACATTATCGCTTGTAAGATATTGAATATGAAGGAGGACGGCTTGCTGAATTTGCCCAGTCCACATGTTATTCATCATCCCCCTCAAAGATATCAATCATTGTCTGATATCGTCAACAACCAACTGAAGATAAACACCAAATCTTTCCACACATCTGAGGAGTTTGTCGACTTTTCCTGCAGCGAACAGATGCAAGAGAACGGTGACGTCAGCAGCAGATCTTACGACACTGTTCACGAGCTGATCGACATGGACATGTTTTGCGGAATTTGTTACGAGAATGTGAACCCAACCCAACTTGATGCTTCTCCAGGTACTCAGCTAACCAAATGTGGCCATCTGTTCTGTGATGATTGCTGGCGAACACACTTTCAGACACAGGCCAGGAACGGAGCGGTCAGGATGACATGCCCTGGCTATCAGTGTGACAGTAAGGTTGGGCTGGTCACTCAGCTGTCCTTGCTGCACGTCTCTGAAGTGATCCAGCTCTGGCAGCGACAACGGGAAGCCGAGAATGAGACATCCCTCCACTCCAGGTGGTGCCCTAACCCCGCATGTGGCCGCGTCATCAAACTCCATCAAGATGGCTCTACTGTCTCCAGGACTCTCGATGTGACCTGTGTCTGTGGGACACAACTGTGCTTTGCCTGCCTTGCACCAGCCCACTGGCCAGCTAAATGTCACCAGGCAGAGCACTACGTGGACAATCTTTCTTCAATCAAACTGCCCACAGAAGTCACTGACGAACCTGCAGCCCCAGCTGTTCCAGTAGTGCCTAAATCTCAGAAGAAAATTCATGATCTGGAAGTGGAGGGACGGCTTTGCCCAAAATGCAATAGATTCATCGAAAAGAATGGAGGATGCCCCCATATGTTTTGCAAATGTGGGTTCGAGTTTTGCTGGAAGTGTATGAAATCTTACAGAAATGAGCACCCAAATGGCCAGTGTAAGATGGACTACGTCTACCTGTTCAATCTTACTCGCCGTGTCAAAGTGCGACATATTCAAGTCCGTCCTTACCTTGAACCAGTGCCGGAAAGCCAAGATAAGGAAGCCCCCAAACCTGTGAAAGCCAGACAGAGAGCAACAATGTATCAGAAAGCTCTACAGCAAAGACTGGAGTCGAGGAAGGGTGAAATGTTCGAAAAAATGAGAGAACTCGCCCACAAAATATCCTGCATTGCCAACAAAAATCTGGCCACAAAGATGGAGGTAAGTTAGTGGTCCTAGAATGGCAGAGAGTTTGGATTATCTTTAGAATCTATACATTAAGCAATTAAACTGTTAATGAGAAGCGAAACCTTCCTCATGATCACATAATTTACTTTGGATTAATGAGAGGTGCAATAATTTAAATCTGCCAATGACTCGGCACAAACACATAGCCTTTAAGGTACAATTTATAACTGTATTTGTCCATGAATCACACTCTTATCTCACTAGTTATAATTATCGATATCTCAGAAGGACATTATAAATGTTTCGATTTTTGGTAAACAGAGCATGAATCAATGATGTCGTTTCTTTCATTGGAAATATACAAGACGAAAAGAAAGGGAAAAAATATTGTTTAAAAAATGATATATAAAGAAAGAAATAAAGATTTTAAAAATCATGCCAGTCTATGTAGGAATAATGATTGAACCCTGTAATGCCAAATCCTTTAACAACGCTATTTTTCTCTCGTCCACAGTTTCTGAGCCTGTTCGGAGTTGACACCAGTGAACTTGATGAGAACAGCCTGATGCAGATGTCACTGAGATCCCAGGCCCTGGACTTCTTGAAGTCATCGCATGCACTGACACGGGCCCTCCACAGTGCGGCCGAGTACACTTTTGTCCTGCTCCAAGATTGCGGCGACTCCGTGGAGAAGAGACGGGGCCTCAGACTGGCCAACGACCTGACAGGCTACTGCAGTTTTATTAAGTCTGTGCTGGAGCTGGGACAGAACCAGGACCCCCGGACAGCAGTCAAGCGACTGGTGGACATCCAGACCTGGGCTCAACGAAGCATCTCCGCTCTTCTAGCCTTGACCAAACGCTTGGGGTCTTAAGTTAAATCTAACATCAGGGCAACTGATAAAGTGCCGTAGAATAAAAAATGGTTGTAAAAAATGTGAATAATATACATGTACAAGTTTACATACACTGTTTACAAAAATTTCCAAGCTTTCATAAGGCTTTTATTATATATTACATAAAAGTTCACTGAAGAAAAAGAAAGCCAAAGTGAAACTTATTTATAAAGATTTGAGTTGAAAAAGACCAAGACCGAACCCTCAGCGTATCAGTTTAATTTAAGCTGACAGTAGAACAGCTGTAGAACTGGTGCAAAGAAGACAATCTGCTTGTAAAAATGTGAATAAAACATAGTGCACAAGTGTTTTCTTTCTTTTTTTTTCTTCTAACTTTCAAAGCTGTATGTGACCTCTTTGATAGTGTATTACATATTTTTTTTATTTATAACCATATTGTGACTGACACCAAGAGGGATAAAATGAAGCCACTCCATTCGTTTTTGTTTTTTTTTTACATTTGTGTGGAATAGGACAGTTGTGCCTCTCTGTCTTGAAGATTATTATAAAGCAAATCTTGCAGAAAGCTTCCACACTGGAACATACCACTATCAAAAATCTACTGAATGAAATTTTTTAAAAATTAAATAACCACTTGTATTCAGAAAACGATATGATATTGCTGTATAGACTAAGATAATAATTGTCCTACTTTCCCATTTCTTTTTGCCTGCCCACCACTCTCCTCCCTCAACTTTTTTTATCCATAAGGAAATCCATATTATGTATGGAATAGAGGTCTCAGTAATATATTATGTAGAAAGGATAGGCTTGTAGTAGATTAATAGTGAAGACTTTCCCAGTCTAATTATGCTAGAGTTTGTTCAGGTTGTGATCAGCTAATTATCCCCAGTCTAGCAACTCTCTAGTGTATATTATTATCCTCTCATTTTGAGTTAGAATCCACGGCCTTGAGCTGTGCAATGGAATGAGCGTTACTTTCTTACTTATTTTCTTATGCTTGTTTGTTTGTTTGTTTATTTGTTTCTTTATTTTTTTTCTGTTTTCAATGTGCAATAATAGGCTACTACTCTTGGAGATTTACAGATAAAGTTAAGCTGTTATTGACTGCCTCATTGGTATGAAACACAAAAGTGATTGGAGAATAGAAGGCTTTGACAATGTGTTCATGACGTACAATATACTCTTAAACAAGAGTCTGTACATTTTGTTTTATGGACAATTTATCGTGACAAATATAAAATACAAGAAGTCTATTCAAATCAAGTTGTCGTTTAATTGTGTTTTCTTCATGATTTTATTTATGTTTGTTTTCTGAATGTGGACAAAAAGCTGAGCTCTAATTACAAAAAGCCAACAGAATAACTGTAAAGAAATTGTGGTCGAAAAAAGTTGAAAGAACTTATGTAGCAAAATAAGTAAATCCTTTGGTCAAGGAAATTACTAGGGAAACAACATCGAAAAACAAGCTATGACCTCCATCATCAAACATTCTGCTTTATTAAACCACTTTCATAACAGATCTATCTACATATTTATCAGCATTGTTTTTTCATTTAATTTTTAAAGAAAAAAAAATAATTGAGAGTGGCCAAAGCAGCTAGATCAAAATATAAAAAAAGAATAACACAAAAGCATAATAACAACAAAACATATCACGGAAAAACATACATTTCAGTTCTTTAAAAAAACTGAGAATGATGAAAGCAGGCACATCCAAAATATTATGATCCATAATAAGACATAATCTATAATGATGAGACAGAGAACAAAGCATGCAATGGCACGAGACAGGCATGAAAGAAAAGGATTCACTTAACCCTTTGAATCTTGATTTCCCCACCTTACCACTAAAATACCACACCTTGCCATTTCCTACTCTCCACTTCCCGGAGTGAAATATAGGTATTTCAAGGTTGTGTCATTTCATGTTAGTGACACTCAGAAATCAAAAAGTTAGAACAATGAACTTTTCAGGACATGGAATAAATATGTTCTACATTGTCATGCAAAGCAAAGTTCATGGGCATCCCTATTAATTTCACCTCACTACTAACAGTTCATAGCAGGGACTGCCTTTCGTTTAAGGCACTAGGCTGTGCCCAGTAAGTTGGGCTTTAAGGGACTCAGAATGTGAAAGCCTGCCCATGCCCAGTAGATAAAGACAATGGGCTTGATAATGATAGTGTGATGGCCAAAAAAATCATGGAATTGTCCTGAATTCCTGGATTTCCCCAAAGCTCATGTGATAGTGAATGGTTCCTTTGTTTATCATTGTGAGTTGTCACATGATAGAAGTATAACACACAATCCTTACAATTCCCATAACACAGCAGTGACTACAATACGACTTATTGGTGAAACAACATGAGAAAACAATGAAAAGGCTAAGAAGAAATTAGAGCAACTATCCATTAATCAAGAGTAACATTTTCATTTATGAATTTGTACATATGTTGTTGCTCCTGTTTGTTTTGAGGCATATTTCGTGTGTGGCTGTTAAACATTTTGGTTCTGTAAAGCGCTTCGAGCCCTCCAGGGGTGAGGAACTATATAAATGCCCTCTATTATTATTATTATTATTATTATTATTATTATTTAAATGGGCTTGACATCTGTAGTGACAAATGTGGAGCAAAAATTGGTGGTGACTTTAGAAATGCTAATAAGGAAATCATCCTAACATAAGGGAGTAACTACCAATAACTAAAAAGCACCAACAATCGCACCAAAAACACATATTGCAACAGAGACCAGAACAACAAAAGCACAATGCTGTGACAATTCTATCCATAAGCAAGAAAGAAAACGTGTGATGATCAGAGTGCAAAAGAAGATAAGATGGAACAATGTAAAAGAGGAGACTTGAAATAAGATGGCACACTCAGAGATAAAATTCATAGAAATTTTTATACAACTGCAGCATTACAAAAGAAACTCAACTACACATTTGAACATGAATTGAGAAAAAAAAAATAATAATAATATCAACAACCTTGAAAAAAACGTTCATCAAAACAATGATGATGTTGATCACAAGAGTATTCCTCATCAACAGCATCATAATGATCATCAAAATAATAATTGTGATACTGTTATTACTAACATTGCTGTTACAACCAGATTTTTACAACAAGTTTCAAAACATTATGTGACAGCTATTTGGAAAATAAAATTATGTACCAACGGTTAAAACCTTTTGAGCACATTCTCATACATGATAAAAAAATAAATTTTAAAGATACTCTGATTTTCCAAAATTAACAAATGTGCAAATGTGGAGAGTAATTTGATACACATATATATGAAAATCTCTTTCATATTTTGTAGGAAAAACTTCCCTTGATACTGACACATTCTGTCAAAAAGAAATTTAAAAATAAAAAGGTATCTGTAATAAGTGTGTCGAACAGAATCGATAAGTCCAAATTTTTCTGGATATTTCATCCAGACTGCCTGATGCTATTGGCTCACTGTGACATCCGGAGTGGCTACACTGACAACTGAAGTCCCATTCATCTGACCTTTGATGTTCACTTGTGTAAATATGTTCAAGTTTATTCTCCACATCCTTCATGACACACTATAGCGCCTAAAGAAACAGAAACCTGTGGCACCAGCTACAGTACAACTCCTGCATTTGACTGAGGTTAACTGAACCAAGATAGATAAACTTTGTATGTCTTCAAAAGGAAATTCCATTCACAGTTGATGAGGCATAGTACTACATGCTAGACATATTCACACACAACACACATGCATGTAGACTTCAATATCATGACTGGTATCACAACTAGGTAGTCGCAAAGAATGTTGCTGCAACCTGATAAGTGCATTATCACTGACAGTAGAAATGAATTTCTATTATGCTCTCAGTTACTTTGCATTTACAACACTTTTTTCACAATATTTCAACTGATTATAAAGAGGGTGCACAGAGTCATCCCAAATTATCTTACATTTCATTATACAGTAGAACTTCAGTTTATGAACTTAATCCATTCCTTGACTATATTCGTGAATTGAAACATTGAATTGAATGTGAATACAAAAAATCCTTTCCAGCCTCAGAAATATGATATTTTTGCATTTTTAAGTTTTTTTTGTTCTTTTTTTAATGAAGAATATAAAATGAAATTAAAATATGTGTACGAATTTTTAAGTTGAAACAAAAATCACTAAATTTAATAAAACTTTACATTGTGACATAATGGAGGCTAAAATATAAGTAAAACTTCAACTAAGAACACAATGTGACACACCACGTTGTATGTGTATGTTACAAAGCACAACTGACCATGTACTTCCATGAGATTGTGGGCAGTTTGTATATTCATAACACGAATCATTGCTTGTGAATGGAGGTAAACTTTGTTCACAAATCTTGTTTACAAGCTGATTTGGTCATGAACTGAGGTTCCACCATACAGGCTGTCACACTATGACACAAAATCTGTGTGAAATTGTGTCTGGTACGGTCATGGGGCTCATCTGTCATGCCTTGCAAAAACCATCTTGCTAGGCACGGTAAGAGACAGGATGATGACGAAAGACATTGGGAAAAAAAAAAAAATCTGAGACTGGACGAGAATAGGATTGACTGACTTCTGGAGAAAACAAAGGACAGAGAAGTTTAGTTAGTTAGTTAGCGAGGCCTCAGATTCCGCTCAGGAACAAAGGGCCACAACAGCACTCCTCCAACGGACGCGGTTTTGGGAGATCCTCTTCAGTTCGGCCCATGTCATTCCAGCTGCCTTCACTTCAGCTTCCGTACTTCTTTGCCAAGTTTGTTTGGGTCTGCCAACTTTTCATTTTCCTTGTGGGTTCCAGTCCAATGCTTGCCGGGTGATGTTTGGTGGTGGTTTGCGCATTGTGTGGCCAATCCATCCCCATTTTCTTTTCTTGATGTTTACAGAGAAGTTGGAGGAGGACAATGGTCTCAGCTTCACAAGTCACAAGCTTCACACTGACAGAAGTCAAGAGATAGGTGAAGTTGGGTGAGGTGAGGAAGATACACAATGTAAACATAGATACAAAACAGTTCATCCATTATGTCATGTAAAAATGACCTGAGAAAAGTCCTTGGAATGTAGAGTTCTGGAATTATTTCAAAGAGAAGATAAGAAACAAAAATACAATGCCTCACAATTATATTTGCACGTTTCAATATCTACACCATCACCCTACACTCCGAGCCTTTGGGGTGGGCAGTCTTTTATCACATGACTCTTACAGCTGTCTTGAGATCACATTGATGTTGTCTTTGGTCTTGGCCTTTGTATGTCATGTGACTGGGTGAAACAAGTCTGATGCAAAGAGGATTCTTTCCAGAAACTTGGATTTGGTTATAGGATTACAGGAGTTCATGCTAAAGGTAAACATCTAAGACTGCAGAGTTGTTGCTATGCAATTATCTGGCCAAAGTTAGGTACTTGTTATCTTTTTCCCATTGACATCAGCAACTTTATATGTGAAAAATTTGATACATAATCCATTCATCAATTCATACTATAAATAAGAAAGAATGACTGGTGACATAAAAACATAAATTGTTGATAAATTATAATAGATGAATTTGAAATGTTTAATTAATCTCAATTTTTCTGTCTTGCTGCTATCTTCCTTTCTCTTATTTTCTCTCTCTTGTTTTTTTTTTCATTTCTTTCTTTCTCTCTCTGTCTCACATTGTCTGCTTCCGGGTCTTTCTCTTCTCTCATTTTCTTGCTACCTTTTAACAGACAAAATTTGAATCTTCAAAGTTCATCTTTATGCAGGGATTTCTGATAGTCCTCCATATATTGTGGAAACACTTCCTTCCAAAAATAACGCCTTTCCTTCAAGGGGAACTGCTTCACTGCCAGATGAGGCCCAAAATTCAGAAAGCTTTCAGATTCCAGATCGAAAGTGGGCCAATGGATATTGAAAGCCTTGGCCAGTGATGCTCCCGGATCCCTGAAAATTACAAAGCAATAAATTATGAGATATATATAGTACTGTACGGAAAAATAGATACTTTACCCCACCTCTATGAAATCCTGACAAATAGTACAAAGTAAATTTTCTTTCATATTCCTTGATGACAGTAAAGCAGAGCTGTCAATGAGTTCAAAAACCTTTCTATCCATAAATTTCCTAGGGTCCAACTACATATACAGAGATAAACCTCCTCATGTATGAGGTTGCATGTATACAAAACAAAAACCAAACATAACAAACCAAAGCCAAACAAAAAATTCCTGCCCTTGAAATCCGTTGTAAAATTGGAAAATTACTTCTTCACCCATATTCATATTCCTCAAAAGTCAAATATGTTTTAGTTGGTGTCCCATAATAATACACACAATATGACTAGAGAGCAAAATTCTGATGACCAAACTTTAGCAGGACGAACATAATTCTATCTAAAAGAAAATGAGGAGAATAAATCTTATATGCTGAAGTGAAATACCCACACTGGCACAGAAATTAGTAAATCCAAAAAATATGTGAGAAAAATACTTGCATCCACTAATATCGTGGCTTTCTACAGGAAGCGGAAATCTCAAAACTCTCACACTCTTTATGAAATCCATCAAAGTATTTATAGACTATTTCTTCAGTAATAATCTTTGGCCATAAACTTTTGCCCATTGGAAGTAACATAGTAAGACTTCATGAAAACTTACAATGTTGTCATGAAATCCACCAAAATGTTAAGAATTTTTTTTACAGCTCATAGACCTCGCTGAAATATTTTTTTAGTATAAGTATCTTGGTAAAACCACATGAATACTAACCCTGTTTTCATGAAATCCACCAAGATATGAGTAAATCGTTTCTTCAGCTCATAATCCTTGGCTGCAAAGTTCTTCCCGGCGGGAGCACCATAGTAAGTCTGTAGCATATCATCCGCGGAAAGGTCAAACAAATAGGGCAGGTCAAGGCCATGACCCATGCCCTCCAGGTGTGACGGCAGATAGGTTGGCCAATGATCAAACCACAGAAAGTACAGCTTTCCCGTCGAACTGCCTGGAAAGGAAATACATCGCTGATGGAGTGCAACGAACGTTGATACGAATAAATCAAGAATAGACTATATGAAATGACACCGTTATATACACAGATATGATTTTTTTTCAGTTTGAGTTGTTTAAGACAATATCATATCATTATGCATGTGAATATGTTGGGGGTTTTTTTGTTTGTTTTGGTTTGTGTCATCTAAATAAAAATGTGAGAACACAAGTTGTGGTAAAATCTTAACTGCTCAGATGTTACATCTCAGGACATGATGATAATTAAGGCATGTAAGTCTACTTGATAGTTAGGCAAGATCATACTATTCATACAAGATACAGAAATGAAACTTTTTGCAAAGGATCACATTATTTTCCACATTATTATCAACTGGTTCAAGTTATCATATCATATTTAAGTATCACAAGGACAAACATTTTCAAACTCACCACCATTTTTATTTTTCACTGTTATTTTTAACTCAAGCATTTTTTACCAACTTTTATTGAAGTAAACACTTAAGTTTGTAAGATACTTCATTTGTCAGATTTTAGTACATTTACTAAGGTGACATCAAGAATATCACTAATACAAAGCTTTCTTTCAACACAAAAGTTTGCTAAGCATTGATAGTAGCTTTGATGTTTTAAGTGTTGCTATCGAGCTAAGAAAATTTTTCTTTATAGAAACTAGTCTTTTTTATTTTTGAACAGAAATTCTATAGATAATACTGTAATTTATTGCAAAAATATGATTCATTTAGGAAATAGTTACTATTAAAAACTATACAAAGATTATTACATTTCAGTTGACATGAAAGCGGTTGGTTCGTTTTATCCTGATTGCATTGCACTTTCAAGACTTTGTCTTTGCATAAATAATCAGCAAATAAAAAACTATCAATGGCAATTTAGACAAAGCTTGAATAAAATCAAAGAAAATTCTAATTAACAATATCAAAGATCTGTTGTATGTAAGAACTAGTCAAGCAAGTTCTGCCATCAGCAAGACACTTATCAATTGCATCCATTTTTTTTTTTTTTTTGTTAAGTCTGCCTTATTTCAGTGCTAATCATGACATTTAAGTCTACATGCCTGTGAGTGCCAAGACATGGTACATATAATGCATCCTGTCAACTGGGAAAGGAATTTCCTTTTTAAGACATATAAATTGGATCTTACCTGTCTTGTTCTATTGTATCTTATTTCATCTTATCTTATTTTATCTACCAATAGCTTGACCAGATGATGATCCCACCTTTGCTGTTAGATGCAAATGTCTCTAGAAACTGGAACGCTGGCATGGACAGGATGGGATCACCAACAACATCATAACTTGGCTTAAATGTATAACGGCCCGGCTCCTTGTACCAGATCATTGCCTTCTCTCCCATAGCCTCAGGAACTCGCAGTTTCTGGCTAATGGAAGCTACACTTTCTTGATCTGAGTAAGAAATGGACATTAATATTGACACAAACACTGATTTAAGTCACAACCTGAACAAGAAATAAATTGTTGATATTATTATTACCATTATTTTCACTATTATCATTCTCATCTGAGCAAACGAGAATAAAAAAAAACTATTATTATATCGTTATTTCTATTGATATTATTACATTTGTTATCATTGTTGTGTTACTGTTTTTGACCCTAACCATTATTATTTTCATTATCATTATTTTACAAAAATGTCTTAAAAACTAAGACGACTGACTAACCGGTAACTAATCAAATGCACTACGAAAAGTAAAAAACAGTATGAAGAACTGAATGTTGATCAAATTTATAATATTAGCCAAATTTTCCAGCTCAGTTAGCTCCTTGTCAGGGTAATATATAAGAGAAATCATTATTATTATTTTGGTGGGACTAATAACATGGCTCTTTCATGTACATTTCATGTTAATGGGAGATCATTGTGACCAGTCCTTGTTTCTTCCTTTTGCCAGACACAAGGGGCTCAAGGATGTATTTTAAGTTATAAAGCACAAAAAACATTTGGTATATCATGTCATCATAAGTGCACTATGCGGGGTTCAACATTAGTGACAAAATAAAGTTACCTCCGTTTGAATCCGTTGGTCTGTGAAAATAAACAGCTCCTTCGTTGTTGGTCAGTGTCACCAGATAACTCTTGTTGTAGAACCCAACGTGTCTCAAATAATCCTCATCGCTGATCAGTGTGGCTATAGGTGCCGGGAACAGTTCCCCATCAATGGTAGTGAACTTGTTGGTAAGCGTCCCTTCGTGGGGCAGGATAAAGCTTTCGGATGGAAGAGCTCTCAGGCACTGAACAGTGAGGGCTATCTCATCTTTCTTACAACCCACTCTGTCTGTTAATAAGTCGAGCAGTATATCAGAGGATCCTGAGGTTGATTTACTACTAAACATGGTACCGCTCATTATATAACCCTGAAACAGTAAGAATTTTACATATATGAAAAGTCATATGACAGCAAAAAAAACAGAATACCCACATCAATATAGACATGTAATGAATATTAATATATCCAAAGTAGTATCTTTCTGAAGGTGATAACCATGACACCCATCATTATGTAATACTGGATCTTGTATGCATTGTACAATGTCATAAAACCAACATGAAAAGAGAAGATTATTTTTATGGTACTAATATCTCTTTGATTCTGGTGAACAATGATACCAATCACAGAATCCTCAAAAAGTGAGAATCTTAAAGAGATCACACTGAACATTATTCATTAGATTGATAGGGATTCTAGCACTAAAGGAGCGGGGCAGGTCCTGAAATTTGGATTTTGCTAAAAAAAATGCGATTTTGGGTTTTTGTTTTCTCTTAAAAGGTCGGCCTTTTCTG
>JBCEWB010930817.1:0-15491 GCA_039654565.1 Peronia peronii
AGCAAAAATTGGCAGCTTCTAAAAGCCGAGATAATCCTACTTTCTTTGGATTGAAAGGCTTAAGAAAAACAAACAAAACGATGTAGACGAGGAATGCAGTTTGCGAAGGTGACAGGTAGGTCCCCACTGCAGGCAGGCAACGCTATCAACTCAGTGATTTAGACCATCCGCTGTGTCCAGGTTAGACGTTCTATTTTGGGCACGTCAGTCCATGCTCCTCCATGTACCGCCATTTACCAACAAGCTGCCGGCTGTCTGGGAGGAGGAATGTTGGCTCTGAGGGGTATGGGGGTCGGGGGGTCGGGGGAGAAAGACCGTGAAAATACGGAAGAAGATGTTTTACGTGAAGAAGCACACGTTCTACCCCCCCCCCCCCCCCCGCACACACACACACACCTCACCCTCTTCGTCCCCTCTCTCACGTATGCACATAGAGATGGTAATGTCCTTGATGGACCGATGTTATATCAAAATATCACGGCATGAATCAGGTTTTTTTTTTTTTTACGGCTTGTTCCCCTAGGCAGTGTTTTTTTTTCTAGAATTATCTGCATGTATAAGTGTGTGTGTGTGTGTTGTTGTTGTTGTTGTTGTTGCTGTTGTTGTTGTTGTTGCTGTTGTTGTTGCTGTTGTTGTTGATGTTGTTGTTGTTGTTGCTGTTGTTGTTGTCATTGATATTATTGCTGAGACGTATTTGTTCAACACTGAGAATACTGCGAATATTAACAGGTAAATAATAATGTATGATCTAACTGCCTTGTCCATTCAGTGATAAATCACAATTTGACGTTGCAGTTGACAAATTTTTGACTCGTGACTCAGTAACTTACAAGCTCCTCCGAGACAGCGGGCGGTCTGTATGTGGATCAAAGAAGTAATTAGAACGTAGCTCACTCAGCGAGATGGACTTAATTATATTGTTTGATGTTGTATCATCTTGGTTTTTTGTCTGGTGTTTTATTGTCTTGTGTTGTAATGTCCGGGTTATATTGTCTTATTTTGCATTGTCTTGTGTTGTAATGCCCAGTTTATATTGTCTTGTGTTGCATTGTCTTGTGTTGTAATGTCCGGGTTATATTGTCGTGTGTTATATTGCATGTCATTCTTCTTTTCGATTTCATTCCTGGCGGTGTCAAAGGGCCGAGCCAGTGAGAAACTCGTCCATGACGCTTTCGCAGCTGGATTTATCTAACACAGTTCACGATATGGTAACACAGTGCTCAAATTCTATCTTCCTACAGCACAATTTGTCAGTTTTAAATATCACTGCTAATATTATCAAAGTAATCCCGTCATTATAGTGAGTTGATTTTGACACCTTACGAGTTTTAACTGACGGAGGATGAACCAACTTAAGCAAACAAAGCACAAA
Source organism: Peronia peronii (assembly GCA_039654565.1). Classification (NCBI taxonomy): domain Eukaryota; kingdom Metazoa; phylum Mollusca; class Gastropoda; order Systellommatophora; family Onchidiidae; genus Peronia; species Peronia peronii. Next base: position 1,373 of record JBCEWB010930817.1, read on the forward strand.
AGTTGGTAATGTAACGCAATGGCTGTAAAGATCCAGCTCAACCAAGTGTACACATGCGATATAGTCGTTTAAAATCCATACCAGTCTCAGCTTTGTCTAAACAGGAGTTCAAACACAATGGATCCGTTTCCAGCAAATCTTCGTTCCAGTGCCGGCAGAAAAGACGGATCGCACAGGGGGCAAAAATTTTAAACACTATGTTATACATTGAGTACAACTCAAAGGCATCCAGTACAGCTCCATGGCCGTTCAGGTGCTCAGTTCATATTCAACGCCCGCCACGTCAAGCTTCTTGCTGCCTGTTTCAATTTTATAGCTTCAGTAAAACTTTGACAGTTGTCTTTAAATGATCACAGATCCGTTCCAGTTCATCCCGTTTTAGGGCTGGAACGAGAACGTGTTGCCGCTCGCTGTAACGGAGACGAACCGGAAACGAGTCCACTATGTTTGAGCTCTAACCAATGAAAATCACTACCGTATCGGAAATAAAAATTAACTTTTTAACGATGCAAATACATTGCATCCTTCTCCGATCTCACCAGTCCCGTTTCTTGCTCTTTCATGTATAATATTAAAGTGTTAATTTCTATTTTAGAGACGGGAAATGATGTCACGGGATAGTTTACGGAGCCAAGTGGAACAACGAAATCGATGCTCTGTGTTTGTATATTAAGGATGACTGTCAGTTTCACTGTAACCAAGAGAAATCATCTTCGGTGTAATCTCAATGTGCTGGGAATTCCTCAGATTAAGAGCTATGGTACATTTGAGGGAGGGGCGTATCTGAGTGTAGAAAGTTCACTCTTAGAATCAACAGACTCCGGGGAGACAAAAGATGGCATAAAACTTTACAGAATGGTCCTTGTGCATTGTGCTTGGTATCGGAATTGGTCACGTGTTCTGAATGAAGACATGTTCTCTCTCTTTACGCTCTCTCTCTCTCTCTACCTTTCTCTCTCTCTCTCTCTCTCTCTCCCATCTATCCCGTTGACCGATTTACTGATACTGCAATGGTTAAATTGTGAATGGAAGACTACTCTACAATTAAACATAGAGGTAGAAACATTGACTTCGTTTTTTCATCGTCTCTACAAAAGTTTACCTCCTACTGTCTGTCACGATTGAGAAACTACAATTTTCTATGTATCACTGGGATAAATAGTGGAACCATCTCATGCTGTTTGTATGAGTGTGACAAATCATTGCACAAAGAAAGTGGAAATCTCAGGCACTAAAACAGGAAGTTGTTTTTCTCTGACGCCAAGGATATTGATTGGCTGAGAGCGGGAGCGCGTGCCAGGCTGCTCGTGCACACCAGTCCGATAACAAAGACTTTGATTGGATCGATCGACAGGCTGATCTGATTGGTGGGGACAAATGGTTAGGGAAACAATGGGCCTTTGACATCATCTCCTCCTGAGGTCCTTATCTCCATGGACGCCAGGGATGTTGCTAAGGACCAAAGCTGGACAAGATGACTTCTTGTGCAATCGTCAAGAAAGCGGCTAAGTCGGTCAGGTTTTGGGGACCTTTCTGGTACCAATTCCGAGCAGGGCCGTCCTCCATCTAAAAATATCGCTTACCCAATGATTAGTAACTGATCTAAATAAGGTCACCCATCGCTCCAAGACAAGGAAACGTTGCATCAGTTTGAATTTAGTTAGGATGTGGTCTTTGAAGTCCCCAAAATCGATGCTTTCCTCAATGATAATCGGTTTATTTTCTGTTTTTTTCTTCATGACAGTTTGTGTTTGTGACAAACTTTACATTGTGATTACATTTCGTTCAGTAGTCACATAATGATATACTTTCATTCCACTTTCGTTTTTCGTTTCGTTTTCCGTATCCATTCCTGCTTGTTTAGGAAATTATTTCAGTTTCAGATCTCATCCTACACCGTAACATATATCTATATTTTTGTTGATAATGATGTTGATGATAATGACGATGATGACGAAGACATTGTCGATGGTGACAGGATGATATGAGAACTTGTATTTATTACGTGAATTAGATTTACGGTGTTTTTCCCACTTGCATTACCGATTTTTTAAATTTATTTATTTTTTAAAATGAATATTATTTTTCTAAACGTATACATATCAATGTGAGGTCACTTTAACTTTTACAACATGTCCGTAGCAAATGGAGCGTGACCATTGCTCACACCTGGCCTGGGCTGGGACATTTTGTCCTTGTTTACATCACTGCACAAATAGCTTGTTTGCCTGGACCGAACATTCGAACTCCGGGGTCATTCATCATATTCAGCTCAACCGGATTGTTTTTGGTTCCTGTATCACTTGAATGTCATAGACTGTAGTCTCTTCTCCCTCTCCTCGCTCCTGTCTTCTGTCCCGCCCTCTTTCCTTTCTTCTTCTTGACGTGTTAACGTATCTTACTGTGTTTGACACAATATAGCCGTACTCTTACTGATGTGTCGTTAAACCCCAACACAAACAAACAAACATACCGTATATTAAGAGATTTTTCTTTTTCTTTTTTGTTTTTGGCCATATGTTTTCCTTGCGATATCCCAGTACTACTCCTCAAAACTGTCATCTGTCACATGTATCCATTCATACTGGCTTGGACGAGATGCATGTTATAAAACTTTTACCGAAACTATCGTGTCCACTTTATCATTTCTATCAAGCTTTGCGCAGTTTATTTCCGGTATCTTCTGTCTATCTTTTCAACACGTTGGTCATAGATCTATCAAAACTTTTTGGTGCATGGAAGACTAAGCAACCACCACTTTCTATACTGTTAGGAAATGTGTTTCTAGGTAAAGGCTAGCGTTATGGATTTATGACAAAATAGCCTCGATTTGTCCTTCCAAAAAGAATATGATGATCATTCCCAATACTAACGATCAAACAGTCCGGCACAGCCAAACATTCAGACATACAAATACTCACTCATATGCAAAGATACATTTAGAGAGACAAGAATCTTCAGCAAGCCCCTCAGGTCTGGTGTTATAGCCCTCAGTTCTTGAGAGACCAGCCAGTCCAGGAGCAAAGCTGGGCGGCCGTCAAGCTGCATTAATCCATTCTTTAATCTCCACTGTCAACAGACCGGACGCTCCCAGATTTACCGGCCAAGACAGAGACAACGAGAGGTGGAATGTGAGCCAGATTGGGCTCAGGAATCAGAAACCAGAAAGACTCAGGCCATCTGTACCGATCTTGGCCAGTTTTTTCACATGATTTTGAGAATTAAAAAGAAAAGGAGACACTAAAAGAAAGCACCGGTAGAAACAACATCATCTCTTTGGTACCGATACAGGCGTTACTGTATCAACGTAGATTCAGCAGACATTTGTATATTTTTAGTCTGTAATGTTTCGTTCATATAAACGTTAGCCTGGGGAAATCCTTATGGATCTAGGGTCTGGATATGTGTTTAATATTAATTTTGCATCTAAAAGCTCGTACAGATCTAGCTTAATTTAACTTATTCGGGAATAATAATAATTTTTTAAAAAATCCTTCATTTGTTTTCTGTGCCGGCTTCATTAGAATTTTATTCCCGTCACAAAGATTTGAAATCAGCTGAGGTGAACCGTGACTGATCTAAAAAAAAGTGTACTAAGCTTTTGGAAGATATCAATCTCTTGAAAGTGAACTTACGGTGCAGACCTGTGCTTTGCACGCTATGATTGAAATCGTAATAACGGCAAAAACAGTATAGTTCTTTTTTTTTTTTTTTTTAAATTTATTTTCAAAAGTAAAGACTGGCTTCTACATTTTTCTTCTTTTCTCATGTTTTGGTGTACAAGAGTCTTTTAAAAAATCTACAATAGCAGTTTTGTAGGGCAAGAACTAAAACATACACCTGGGCTGAGACAATGAATTTCTCCTTTTGGAATAAGAGAAGTTTGACTACAGGACTTTTTCTTTAGCTCTCCCAGCCTTCAGATTTATTCACGAGAATCCCCTGTTACTGAGAGCATTCTCAGAGTCTGACCAAGCCGGCATTCATCTTTCTCTGTTCCATTCACAAGCCCCCCCCCCCCCAACACACACACACGCCCACAAACAGATCTCTCCCTCCTCCCCCTCCACACACACAGTGGGCTTTGTAAAGGCTCACATCCGTACTTTCTCCCCAAATCCGCCGTCGCAAATCGCCGTAAAAACTGACCAATTTTTCCTGAGCCCCACAAATAGGTTACTCCATCCTGCGTGTTGGTCAAGCTATCAAAACAGCAAAAACTCCACCCTCGTCTTTGGTCTCGTCCGCATGAGTTAACAACAGCAGCCTGTGTGGATGGGCCAGCTATGGTACCCTGTGTTACTCCTGGCAGGACGTCCATTGTTGGGGAATCCGTCTCTTCGCCGCTGGCCGGTGTAGCCGATCTCCTGTCTGGCTCAAACTCTCCAGTCCAGAGAGCTCTGGTCTCCCAGGGTCCAGCCATTGTTGCCTCGAGGGCTCTGTGACGCTGGCTGACCAGTGCCCAGCTAGGGGTCTGCCGAGCTATGTCTGATGTCCATAGAGACCCCGGTGTTGTGGACAGGACAGGATCAAGTGCCTATCAGTATCACTGGACCACACCATGAGGGAAATGTCAGCTGTGAGCCGCCTCCACTCCACACCGATACCTTTGTGATCTTCCTCTACTTCCTCTAGCCCGGCTCGGCATCCCGCTCTGATCAAAACAACAACAACAACAACAACAACAACACAAGAACAAGACTTATCGAGTTGTCCTGTAGAAAACTGTTTTATCAAAACGAAAGCAAACATTGTATTCCATACGTCGAAAATATAGCGTTTCACACTAATCATAATTTCTCACTATCACAGTTCTGTTGTACTACAAGTATTTGAATGGGTTATAGAAGATACTCATATATTACTGCCTGATTTTGATAGTTTTGCACTATTTAATTGTGACATATTATTTTGAGTAAGATGTCGAAGATATTGACCATGTTCTGCATCTATGTCAAACCATCACTGGCACTATTTGGTGTAGTATTGTCAGGCAGTGCTAATTTATTAGTAACTGAAAAGTGATTCTCCAGTTGAAACAATGCAATAAAATTTGTTTTTCATGAGTAATCAAACATTTCTTTTTTCATCCATATCATCTTTTGGCACTACCCTCGTTTCGTGCTCCCGGTCTGTTTCTACCACGGAAGTCGCGAAAATGGCACATATCTATTACTTTATGATTATGCTTGCTAATTTAAGTCTATTAGAATGTATCCCTACCCCTATCCCTATCCCTTATCCCTAACCTAACCTAAACCTAATCTTAACCCTGAAATAAACAGCACAACACCAATAAATAATCAACCAAAAACGTTTATTTGCCATTTGAAACACTCTGACAACACCAACACAGTCATAATCATATTGATAGTAATTAAATTTATCGATACCTGCCATTTTCGTGACTTCCATAGTACAAACAGACCGGGACCACGAAACGAGGGTAGTGCCCATCTTTTCTGGTCTTAAGTATAAAAAAAAAAAAAAAAAATAGAACTGAAGTTTCAAACTGTAAGTTACTTAATTAATGATCATCTTGTAATTTCCATTTTTAGAGAAAGTGTTGTGTGTGTATATGTGCGTGTGTGTGTATGAGTGTGCGCGTGTGTGTGTGTGAGTTTATTCCTGAGGATAATGACTATCATCCAACCGACAAAACAATCTCTTGAACATGATATACTCTCATATTTATACGTGCCCCTGTAGATAATGTCTGATCTACTGCTTATCATGCCGTTATATCCTTCCCTCTCCTTCCTCCCAAAACCACCTAGAATTTGTCAAAGATAATTAATCAGTAGCAGGTGTCCCGCAGTGATCACTGACAACGATCTATGTGCCAATATTAGAGATGAGGGAAGCCCATCTTCTAGAGGTACATGCCCAACACAGTTTGAAACATATTTCCCTCCTCCGACCCAGCTCCCCCCTCCCTGGTTATAAGCACACATAACCCAGGATGGCCAAAAAAGCCATCTGTTCGAGGGGGTCACTCAGCTGAGGAAATTCTGGAGTTCATGAAGTCTCTTGTCTTGTCATGGTCGACATATTTCGTGTTATCTCTGACTGTGGTCTAAATATCCGCCCAAAGAAGAAGCAGGTTCGCACAAGGAGAGAAAGAGGAAGGAAAAGGGAGAAAAAGAGATAGAAAGATAAAGAAGAAGAAAGGTAAGACGAAGACCGGAAAGAGTGAGACGGAAGGTAGGAAGGTGGGAACGAAGGAAGGAAAGAAAGAAAGAAGGAGAGAAGGAAGGAATGAGAAAAAGGGAAAAAATTATTTCTTCGACTTACAGCAGTGTTGGGGCTCGGCTGTCGATACATGAAGAAAGAGAGAGAGAGAGACAGACAGACAGACAGAAGACCGATAGACCGACAGATAAACAGACAGACAGACAAACAGACAGACATACAAACCAGTCTTACAGGTCAGATGCCGGAACCTGTGGCCATGCTGGACAGACGACCATCTGACACAAGTTGGGAGTCTGATAGTAGAAATGACCTGGATTCTCCCCAGGTGTTCTTTTTTTTTTTTTTTCTTGCTCTTTTTCCTTTTTTTCTCCTTCCTTCTTCTTCTTCCTTCTCTTCGATCTTCCTCTTTTTCTTCTTTGTTTTTGTCTTCTTTCTCTGCATCAAATTCTTTTTCCCCCCTTCTTCTCTTGTTATTTGTGGGTTTTTTTTTGTGTCTGTACCTTTGTTGTTGTTGCTGTTGTTGCTGTTGTTGTTGTTGTTGTTGCTGTTGTTGTTGTGTGTTACTGTTGTTGTTGTTGCTGCTGCTGTTGTTGTTATTGTTGCTGCTATTGTTGTTGTTATTGTTGCTGCTGCTGTTGTTGTTATTGTTGTCGTTGTAGCTATTGTTGTTGTTGTTGTTGTTGTTTGTACGCTGTGGTTCTCTGTCTTCTTGAAAACTTCTTCACTTTCCTTTTCTATTTCTTTTGTTTTTTTTTTTTGCCAGCTGACAGTATCCTGGTAGCTATTGCCCTATAGCGCTATTTGTCTCTTTCCTAAGTTTGTTTGTTTCTTTCTTTCCTTCTTTCTGTTTTTTCTTTCCTTCTTTTTCCTTTCTTTGATTTTTTTTCTTTCTGGCTTTTTGGTTCTTTTTTCTCTCTTTCGTTTTCTTTCTTTTTTTTTTCCTTTCTTCTTCTTACCTAAGTTTTTTTTTTTTTTTATTTGGAGTGCATTCTCTTTCTTTCTGTTCGTCTTGTTTTGTGTATTCGTTCGTTTATTTCATTCTTCGTTGTCTCTTTTTTTTTCTGTCTGTCACCTTGTCTTTTTTTCCCTTTCTCTACAATCATTATGGTTTCACAGTGACAATGTCTCCCACCAGTTTTCTCTCTCGACCGATAACCCCCGCCACATTCATTACGATTGGCCTGCGGCATCCATAGATAACCTTGAGCTCATTAACATTCCGACGGCCTGGGTTTCCTGTGTGCATCCATCATATTACATTTTAGCCATTCTCGACACGAAGTCAACAATTAACTTTGGCTGTTACACCCTCCCCCCCCCCCCCCCTCCTCCCTCCTTAGACGTTACATGTGCGAAGAACTAACTACGTTGAAACCGTTCGGGAAAATCAATAGATTGTCTGTCTGTCTGTCTGTTGAAATTTTATTGAAATTGTTAGTGATTGCCTCCCACCAACGACCGTTTTTTTTTCACGGTCTTGGTCGCCAAGACTTAGCTCCCCATTTACCCCGCAATCTGCTTTGTTACTGTTATGATTGTTGTTGTTGTTATTGTTGTTGTTGTTGCTGCTGCTGCTGCTGTTGTTGTTCTCTTGTTATTATGGTTGTTGTTGTTGTTACTGCACCATGTCATGTCTGCTTTTGGTTGCTGTTATTCTCTTGTTGTTACGACTACTGATGTTGTTTGTTGTTGTTTGTATTGCTGCTGTTGCCATTGTTGTTGTTTTCTGTTTAGGCTGTTTAGTGCTAAGCTCAACACATTCTCAGACGTTGGATTTGTTCTTTTTAGGACATACTGTCTGTTTCTCAGGCCACGATCTACTGCTTATTCACCAAAACAATAATAATAACAAGACCAAAACAACGGTACACATTTATATACGCTCATGTCACGATCTCCTGTCTAGATAATACTCAACAAAGAAGAAGACAGAAAATGACAGCCGCTGATTTACTCACATAATATAACGAAACCGAAGTGTCCGGCGCCATTCTCTTCATGCGTTCACCGTAAATATCTATGACCGACCACTGCCTTGTCCGGACCGCTGGGTTTTGGCGGCGTACGGTGTATGGTATGAACATGCCCTAGAATTTTTTTTACCCCTCCCCCCTTTTTTTTCATACGGTGACCAGCGAGGACTTTGGGTGACACGTCCCTAGCTAAAGTAATGGAGTGGCCAAAATACAAGCTAACGTGTATGTCCGTCCGTCCAGTATGGAAGGTTACTTTGTTCCCCTCCTCTCCCACTTCCTCGCCAAAAGTCCTTGTCTGAGACAGGTCCACATCCCCCCTCCTCCTTCTCCTTCCCCGCTGAAGAGACTCCCAGTTTGACCCCCGTACAAGGCAGTAAGATGAATTAGGAACTTCCAAGATGAATGGATGAGACAAACTGATGCCGTACATGGAAACATGGAGCCTGAACGTGGGGAAGGCAGAGAGAACGGGGCAGGAAAAACACATCAGCACAAGACAGTCTGGGAAAGCAATGGGGACAGACCAAAGGTTAGTGTTGGACTTTGGCGTAAGGAGAGTCCAAAGCTGGGATGATATTTCTGTTTTGATATTTCCACCATTGAAAGCTCAGTTTTCTTGAGTGCCAAATTCACTAAAAGTAAACAGAAGCAATGTGGGTGTTCACAATCAAGTTAATTTTCACAGAAACATGTCTCAACTACACACAAAGACATTGTCTCCTATCAGTGGCAGTGGCCCTTAAGACATTGCTTTGGGGGTATAAAGACTATAGGCTAGAAAGGTCGAGTTTTTCTCTCAGCAAATAGTCTATGTGAGTTCCCGATATGTACTGATAGCTGAATAAACACTGAACTGAATAGCACTTTTGTGGTGAAAAAACAGAAGTGTTTCAGAAACATAAAAACCTAGGAGACAACTTTTTGTACAAGACTGTATGATTAAAGCTACACTTACGACAGCAACACAGGACATTCAAGACCACAGCCATGACACAGCGTGTGCCAACTGGACATTCATTGTTAATTCTGGAAGTGTGGTAAGATCGATCTGCTCAAAGCTCGCCACGCCATATATACCTGTCCACCTATCCGTCTGTATGTCACTGTCTGTGTGTCATTTTTTCATCTCTCCTGCACGACCTGCCTTCTCTCTATCTTTCTCAACCAATTTTATCCTTCTTTCTCTTCTCTTCTTTCTTTCTCCGTTCCGCTTTGCAGTTACGCTATGTTATTGTTATGTTACACCATTCAGCCACCTGTGGACAGTAGTCTCGAATCCCATCGCACTTTACATTGGACGTACTTTATCACTAACAATAAAATTGACTATGGTTGGGAAGTATTGGATTCATTCTGCCTTCAGTCAGGAGCTGTCGCTTCTTGAACATAGTGAAATACCGTTTTAGAAGCCTGTAATTTTTCATGACTTTCGCTCCACATTTTTTTGGGGGGAAGGGGAGGGGGGGGGGGGGGAAATTAATTCTAAAAATGTTTATCGAAGCTGCCTAAGATGTCAGGGTTTTATGATGACATTACTATTCATTATGGTAAAGTCATGGCAGTTTACGTCATAACGTTGATTTGATAAGCATGCGATGTTGTTATACTGCATGCTGTTTGCAAAGGAACTGAAATTCCAGTGCGAAGTATGACAAGTAAATCATTGGCGTGGTCCACCCACTGAAACTTCCTACCCGCATTTCCTGTATCAATATATCCGAGATTTCTTGAACTGTGAACTTTGTCCTTTTTTTTTTTTTTTTGCCAGACCATAGCATACGAAATCACTTACAGTTTCAAAGAGTTAAGCTTTTCCTGTAGAAAGAGTAGAAATGTCATAGCCCACTTGTGCTAGTAGGACTATCAGACTCAGCTGGTCAGTACGTGTGTATGAAAAGCACTTAGTAAGTATTTGTCCCTATGTTACATTGCAGAATACAAGGTTTTTCTACCGTCTATTTAAAAGAAACTATACGCCATAATAACAGTGGTATCTGAAGTATAAACTGTGATGCTCTAATCCAGATAATTCTGTCTCCTGTTGTTATTTACCATTGTTTATACACCCTTTTCGACATGATAACAAAAAAACAACAACATGCGATCTAAATGTCTATCTTTCCTTATGTGTGTGTGTTTTGGGTCCTTCGAAATGCTATCTCTGAGGCAACTTTTCAAACATAATCAACAACCTCACCTCATGAACTGTGCAAACATTCATTGTAGACTCAACACACAGCATGAAATATGTTCCTTTGGTAAAGTTTATTTACCTCACACTGTGCACAAGTGTACATAAAAATAATCTAAAGACTCCCCTCTGTTTTGGCAAAATGCAGAGTTTGTGTGTGACCTTGTGCTATGTTCTCCTCCCAATCCTGGAGATGCTTTGTCCATACGTGGGTTTTTTTACGCTCCCCTGTTTTCATGTGGGTCTGTTTATTCATTTATTTGAAGTCATGGAAAAGATGTGTAGAAACAAGTTCAACATACAAAGCTCAAAACTTCTCCTGTATCACTAATATGTAAAATAAGCCTGCCTCAAATATCAACTTTGTGAACAGTTTGAATCAGTTCGAATGCCAATTTCAGTTTTGATCTTCAAGGATACTTGGAATCAGCATGGAATTTGTCTTAATGTAATGTCATTTTTTACTAATCATTTTTACTAATGTCTTTCTTAAACAGAAAATATGAATATTTTGAAGCGACGTTTTATTATTTATTTTGTTTTGTTTTGTTTTGTTTCTTTTTAGATCGCAAATTAGATTATTAATACATGCACTGTTTGCACAGCATTTAATTCATTCCGTATAAAATAACGAACATGTTTTACAAAGGGGGGCCGTTACGCCCGCAGTAGGCTCAGATGTATTCGGTGTGAAGAGCGCTTAATATCCCCGATTGCCTGTAGTCACGATTACAAGATAAAGCCGTTTTCTCCTATAACTATGCGCGCTTTGCCTCAGCCCCGAGTCCAGCGCCGGCCTGGGATGATCGCCAATCTCAATCCTCTATCTCTGATTTTGCACGTTGCACAAGAGGACGATAATGGTTAGATCACAGCCAGTGCTGGGAGGACTTCAGAAATGATTTATACCCTTGATTGCTATCTTTTTTTTTTTTTTTTTTTATCAACCGAACTGGGGGGGGGGGGGGAGGGGGGGGGTGTGGGGGGGGGGGGGGGGAGTGGCAGGACAAGAGGAAGATTCCAGCAGCCATAGTTTTTAATCTCATTGAGTGGGCTTTGCCATATAAAGTTATCCACTCTTTCTTCCTTTCACATGTTAGGTTATGCTTGGGAAAAGAATAGGAAAGATTTTGGTATCAGAAAATGTGTGTTTCAGATGAATGGGATGAAAAAAAAAGGGGGTGGGGAAGAAATGGAGAGTCAGAAAGAAAGGATCGCAAATTATGGGCATACACTAATGAAAGAGACAATCCGGAGGACATAGTAGAGCAAAATTACAGTTAAGACTCCAAGCGGTTCCACTGTTGACACTGTGTGCTACCTCTGAAAGAAAAGATTGACGATTACCAGAGAAACTGAGGAATCGCTCGAGGATCGTGCGGCGCGTTTCGCCATGTAAGAAGAAAATAATGATTTAAACCAACCCTAGTCATAAATGGCACAATCCCTCTTCTCTAATCTACATTAATTGGGCGTTCTATGGACACTTCCTGGTTCGTTACTTGTAGATCAAGCGTATAACTATTGGTAGACCTCGCCAAAAACACTGTGTTAGTACTGATGTCCAGTGTATTCGGTTCGGATTTCGAAAATAACATCGTAGGCCACTGATTTAATACAGGAAAGACATCAGAATGAACTAGCACTTCCTGTCATTAACCGAGAAACGTATCAAATCAACAAAAACGCAGACAACGGACACGATTATTCTTTAAACAACAACAACAAAAATCTTGCTAAATACAAACGTTGGATCCTTTTGACGTTCATGGCACTGATCGATGGCACTGATTAATTTGCTGATTACAATAATTTTATTTCAGTCTGTTACATTGATTTTGTTATCCTGTTCACTTTCAGAAAGGCCTACTTTGTCTCTTGTTTCTTTTCAAAAAATTCCAACGATAGTAATATTTTGCGATAGTATCATGATTAATTCCAGTCACGATTGCTTTCTGCGTATTCAGATTACTATATTATGTTTTATTTTGTAACAGAGAATTCACTGAACCGAAAAATGAGTTCAAATTATTAGAATTTCGACACTCATATGCCATTTTAATCAAAACTAGGTAAATTCAAGGACGACGCTGATCAATTTTCCTACTTGGTTTCTCATTTTTCCCATTTTCGCTCATTCTTTTTGAATGCCAGTTTCTGTTCGCTCTTACTGTTCTTATATGATTAAATTGTATTTCACTATCAGGGGTTCGTTGCTCAGGACACTCGTTGCATTCATTTTATCTTTCAATTAGATGAAAATTAGATCTAGTGGTCTTACTTACTGAAAATTTAAAAGATCAGTATCAGGGAGATCCATTACATCACTGGGCGAGAGACGCGTTAACCTGCAAAATCTCAGTATGAAATAATGACTTCGAAACAAAGACATTGGTTAAAGAAGTGATATTTTCAGGTTAATATTCATTTCCAGACAAAATCGTCTGTGAAACTGCCGCCCCTCCCCAACAGAGCTGCGAACATTTTTCGTTCCAATTAACACTCATTAGATTTGAGACCAAGGTAGACTCTGAATTACTACAGTTAGGTTGAAGATCTAAATCAGAATTGCTGATGGAATTGGTGCTTTGCTTCGAAAGTGCAGAATTTACAAGTTGGAGAAAAGAAAATACCAGCGTCGATCAACTTCCATATGTCCATATAGAAATGACCACCAGCCGATCATGTTATTTTCCAAGAAGGTGAAGAATTAACTTCTGGCTTGACTTAGCATAGCAGTGTTAATCATTATAAGCTTCAACAAAGATAGATAATTTAGCTTTTATGTTAGTTTTTTTTTTTTTCGAACTGGACTTGGCTTGATTTTATTTAACAGTGTATCAAACACGATAGCGGCAACTTTGCGCCAAATATGGTATCAATGATAGTCAGCTATAAAACTGTATATTAAGGAGAGTAACGATTATCAATATAGTGAAGGGCAATCATTAACTTTTAAAATCACATATGTGTAAAGTTGTTGCCCTATAATTAAGGGAGGGGGGGGGGCGTCCTGGAGGTGAATTTTTTAAAAAATTATTAAAGATAGACTATTTTAACCTTTTCCATCCGATTCGGCAAATTAGAGGAAAGCAATGGAAAAAAAAATCGACTTTTGTATACGGTTGCCATGGCAACGCCGCCATATTGGATTTTGGCGTCTCTAAATTGACTGATTTTAAAATCTTTCTCCTCCGTCCAATTTTAATGCAAATTGATAAAACTTGGTGAACTTATTGTTTGACATAATATCTAAAAAGTTACATATTTTCAACTCTCCCTATGGAATAGAAAATTTTCTAAAAATTTTTGAAAATACCATATAACAAAAAAATCAAATTTCGCCGTTTTTTCATATTAAAACTCATTTTTCTCAAAGGCTTACCAACCGAATGGGCCGCGCATATGTACGCTTTTTAGTCTTGTTATGACAATGATGCATACCAACTTTGGTTAGAATCGGTTTCGAAACAAAGAAGAAGATAGCTAAAAACTGTTAAAAAACCGGGTTTTGAGAAAAACGCGTTTGAATTTTTTTTTCATTGAAAAATGGACATGGAGAATTTTTTGTTCGGTTTTCAGCCTTGGAACAGCACTTATTTACACACTAGCCCTCTCGCCATGACTTTCATGTCTCTTGTTGTCATTTTTCGGCTTTCTGGGCGTATCTTTTCTCGAATTTTGCTCCCTACCCCCCATCATTATAAGGGCCCCCATAGAGTCACTTCCGGGTTCTTGAAGGCATTTATTTGTCCCC
>JBCEWB010930928.1:0-15491 GCA_039654565.1 Peronia peronii
GGAGTCAGGAAATGTGTGTAAATTGTCTTTCCCAAGGACAAAATGTCGGGACCTGTCAGGATTCGAACCCGGAACTATGACAGTGTTATGTGCACAAATGGACAATGGCTAGCTATATAACATTTATTATTTATCAGCAGTGTGAACTTCAAAATTCTCATCATTATCTGTAATGATGGATATGTGGAATTAACCAGGCATGACTTTGTTTTTCTGTGTTTATACTTGTTGTTCTTGCTACTTTAAGTATGAAATCGGATTCAATGTCTATGATTAAGAGCCACAATTTTACTGTTGTTTGCTTGATTAGTTGGGTTTCGTGTTATACATGCATTTTTGCGGTTATGGTATGTTCACGCCTTTCAATCTCCTGAGGTGGTTATCTCGGCAGCACATGTGTATGTTTTTTTTTAGATCGTCTCTTCTGAATTATCATTGTTTTTCTTGTGTTATTGTCCCAATAAGTTTTTAAAGACAAAATAATATTACATCAAGTCAGCAGTATCAATACAGCAGTGAGTTATTGCAGTTATTTCTGTTGCCTGCTGTATGAAAAGAACAGAATAGTTATGGTCACAATTATTCCATAATAGAAAAACAAAACAAGCAGCACCATCATAGACCCTGCAGTGTTTCCAAAGAACTATTACTTTAAATGCCTTAAAGAAAAGCTAATAACATGCTCATTTAAAGGATTTTCAACAAACTGTTTCTTGTTATGAATACAATCCAATCAAAATCTAGTATTAAAAACATGTTTTCCCTGTAATGATACAGTGTAGAGTATTTAACTTACGAAAAGCTTCGAAAATTTCCAGCTCCCGATTTCTCTTAAGATCTTAAGATTAATTATTTGAAGCTTTTATATGTTTGTACTGACGTTTCAGGTTCGTGTCGTTGTCACTTTTTGTCTTAGTGTGAAGCTGATGGTGATAATGATGATTATCATGATTCAAGATTCATTTCTGCCTCCTTTGTGAACACTCCTCATAGATACTGGTGGGTGTAAAAGACACAACTGTAATCTGTGCCATTTTTTTGGTCGGCCCTGAAGAAGAGCTAAGCAGGTTCGAAAATTTGGAAATTTATGTATTTTTTTTCCTTTTTCTGTTTTGTGTGTGTGTGTGTGTGTGTGTGTGTGTGTTTCTAATTAAAATTTTAATTTCTGTTTCACAGTATTTGTGATCTTTTGAGGTACTTCATTAAATGATCATAATTATAATGATAACATAAAAGTCTCGCAATTGCATTTGACCATTATAAGTGAAAATGTAATTAATTTAACTCTTCAAAAATGTAAGTTTCTATTAAAATGCCTTTAGAAATTGAAAACCCTCTCTTATCTAATGAGTGAAACATTTAATTTACATTTTCTTTTTCATTTATATACAGAAATATCCTATTGAAATTTTTATGTTTTATCTTTGTTGTTCCGGTGACGGCACAAAATGGTTGGAACATTTGGCAGCACTGTCACTTTAGTCATTTTTAACATATTGAAGTTTACATTGTTGTTCATTTCTTCCAGTGTATTAAGTTAGTTGCAGGTAGACTTAACTTTAAGTAATTTCTATAAATGACGATGATGATTATTATAATCCATGATTCATTCTTGTCCTACATGCGAACACTCCTTATAAATAGAGGAGGGTATAAAAGACAACGGCTGCTCCCTATACATTTTTTTTTGCCTGAAGAAGGACCAACTAAGTTTGGACATTTGTAAATTTATTCATCCTCCTTACACATGTATTTCTGTGTGCCCATGTGTATGTATATGTTTTTAAATTAAAATTAAAGTAACCGGTTGACAATATTTCTGATCTTTTCTAACACTTCAGTAAAATGATAATATGATGGTATAATGATGATGGTGTTGATCATTTTTTATGTATATGTATTTCAGTTTTGTGCACATTTATATTACTATTGTTTATTTGAAGTTTAACTCAGTTATCGGCTAGAAATCCTTGTCTTCATGTTCAACGCCATGTGATTTTTTAAAATCTTTTTTTTTTCTGTTTGTTTTTGTTTTGTTTTTGTCGTTGTTATGGTTGTTTTGTTTGTTGTTGTTATTGCGGTTGCTGTTGTTTCAGTCTGGGTTCAGTGTGTAGCCACGAGGCTACTATACATGCCGAGAAAAAACGTAAGAGAGGTCAACATCAGAGCACTGGGACTACTGACCTATAACCCCACAGCACTGAGACTAATGTTCCTAATACCCGACTGTACTGAGACAAATCTAATGGGGAAAAAAAAAACGGAAGTTGGTTTGCGGCCTCTTGTTTTAATTTGAATGGATGGATGGATGGATGGATGGATGGATGGATGGATGGATGGATGGATGGATGGATGGATGGATGCATAGCTGGATGGCTTCCTTCTGTCACAAATGACCATGGATGACATCCAGAACGACCTTTTCTCTCATGACTATAGAGGTCAATGCGAGAGAGACCATGTCCTGCCACAGGAACTGCAGCTGACCGTGATAACAAAGATACTGCTTAGATTTTCCCTTCTTTCTCTCTTGTCTTCTTGCTCTTCTGTTCCTTGGCCTCACACATTTCACCCTTTCTGTGACAGCTGATTTCTAAAATTTACCATTGTCACCAACTTTTTCTTATGCAAGCAAATTAATGTTGGTGGATTACAGTGAACTAAGTGCATGTTTTCTGAGAATATAGTATTTTACAGTTGTGGACAGTTTTATTTGAAATTGTGAAGAAATAATGGAACTGTGATGAAAAGGGCGTTTAATTTAAGTCCTAAGACAAATGTCCTACATGTCCCCTAGCGCTGAGACTGATGTCTTACACGACGAGAGGCCGCGAGCATGAGTGCTGGTGAGAAATGACACATCTTCCCACGGCTGACATTGTCGACTGCCACCGGTGACTATTAGATGACGTAGTTTTGTCCACACGCTCATTAATTCAGGGAGCTGGACTGTCATTTGTAGCCGAGTGCGGCCACATCAGAATATGCCAAATGATAAAGTGCTTTTGCTGATATTAAAATTAGATCCACAGACTCATATGAAGACTAAGTGGAAAAAAACAGCAGTCGTACAGTTTTTAATAACTTAAAACTATGGTCGGTGGAGTCAGTCCTGAGTCTCAAATATCCTACCTCAGAAGACCAGAAAGTAAAGCCATTCGTTTTCCAAAGTAACGATTTGAATCAATAACTCTAGAGCATGCACGTTTTCTTTTAAAACAAAATTTCAGTTTTCTCCCATATGTAAACATGTTGACATAAAGAAGTCTTCATATGGCTTAAGCCCCTTTTTAATGAGATACATATATTTCTCATAATAAAAAGATCACCTTCGTCTTTTTTTTTTCTTTTTAAATCCTTGAAAAGTACATGAAAAATGGAAAATTGTTACTATTTTTTTCTTCTCCCTACCCCCCCCCCCCCTCTCTTTTTCCTCACTGCCCTGCTCGCCAAGTTTTTTGCATTTCTCATAGTAGTGATCAGTAAGGGTACAGACAGGAATGCAAAAATAGCCATGTGTAAATATTACTTTTTTTTAACAATAAATCTCTTTCCATGTAGGAGATTATATACATCTAATTCAAGCAAGGGCTGAAAGTTTCTTTCCGTGCCCTACTTATGATATTTGCCTAAAGGTAACAGTTTAATGGATATAGATACAGAGGAAAGAGAGTCTAACAGCTGAAATTGCTACATCAAATTTACTGGACTGCGTTTGTCATTTCTTCTTCGTCTGCTGCTATTGCTATTCCTACAACCACTCTACCAAATAGTACTGTGGTTAGCAACAATATTACCATTAGTCATGAAATCGGTCCTGACACCACCAATACAATCACAAGTTCTATTTTTAATGTTACTACCAATAGCGCTTCTATTCTCACAACTTCTGTTTGCTCCACTTCTATCTTTATTACACAACAGCTACAAATAATACCACTACCAAACGCTGCTACTGCCACTGCCAATAACTTTTCCTCATGTAATCTTAATGTAGTCATTTCATCTGCCCGATACCACCGAAATTAACTGTGAATGAGAACATGCAAAATCATATAGAAAAAAAATGTCCGTTTGATTTTGAAGTACCGCTTAGAAGGACACACACACATAACACACATACACATACACACACACACACACACATATCATTCCATTTCTTCGGAAACGGAAGCCATGGCTCTAAAAATTTTGAGAGCCTCAGGATTTAATATGTTCAGTACATTTGTCCGCTTGCCACTTCGAACGCTGTTGTGTCAGTCACAGTAAGGCAGACGACAGATGTCATCATTTTTCGTGACTGAAATTTTAATGACTTTAGAATCAATATATTTATCAACAAGAGTGCTCAAATTTCCGCTCTCTAAACTCGAAAGAATTTTGCAATTTGGAAGTGTCACCAAATGTCCAGGAAATACTATCATGAAAAAAAAAACTTTTGATAGAAATATATTCATTCTCCAGAGGGGTACTTTGAGCTCAGTCTAAGGGCTTTTGTCAAGTGAATCTCTTCAAAAGCGCTATACAGTCAAAGAAATTGGCTCTTACCTAAATAATGGTTATGAGAAACCTTTGGTAAATCTTGATTTACAGTATGGAGAATATGATGAATCTCCTTTACCGTCTATCGAATTAAATTGGATATTTTGCTCACTTTAATTTAATGACTATATGCTTTTTTTCTTTACTGAGTGCACTCGCTTACGTAACATACAGGAAATAATATTTTATACTGTTTCTTTTTTGTGTGTGTCTTTCACGAATAGAATTTCTACACAGACATACATTAATATTGATAACTTCTCACCTTTCTTATGTTATTTGGGAATGCTAGTTATAATAACAGAAATTAATATTTATGTTGCTGATTTTATTTTCCTCCTTTGAGAGGAAAGGATTATTGATTGATTGAAAGATTGATTGGTCGGTTGGTTGGTTGGTTGGTCAGGTGGTTGATTGGTTAGTTGGTTGGTTGGTTGGTTGATTGATTGGTTGGTTGGCTGGTTGGTTGATTGGTTGAATGGTTGGTTGGTTGGTTTGTTGGTTGGTTGGTTGGTTGGTTAGTTGGTTGGTTGATTGTTTGGTTGGCTGGTTGTTTGCTTGCTTGCTTGCTTGCTTGCTTGCTTGCTTGGGTTGGGTACATTGTAAAGCTCAATGAAGTCCACATTGAGCCAAACACATTACCAATGACATCCAAATCGCCATGCTCATAAGACAATTGCCTGAGCGAGTTTGACTATTTGGAAAAAAACAGGGGAGAAAAGTTTTATTTCACCATGTAGCATTACATTCATTGCGAATGATGCAAGTTTTCATTGAAATTCAACTTTGAAAAACAAAGTTTTAAGAAGCAATATAGTAAAAGACTCGAATATTCAGCTATGACCTGGACTTAATTTGGCCACAAAATGGTTAAGTTATTATCATATGAGCATGAGGAAGTATAAAAATGTATATCAAAATGTATCATTATGATATCAATGTATGAGAAAGGCAATAAGTAGCTTTCAAAATCTCACAAGTATAAAGAAAAAATGTGCAGCAAGTTGTGTATTCACAATTTCTCAGTCACAGTGGGACATAACATCTAGATGTGTGTAGAGAACCCTATATGCACTGAATACATAAGAAACTTGGGAAATGGAATTGATGAGAAACGACATAATGGCCACATCCCCAGCTGATAGATTTGTGTCACTCGCGGAGAGTCCAGCTATTCATCTCTGTCAGAGGACCAAGGGAGATCAGTCAACGTTATACCAAGGGAGACAATCTATGACAACTCTACAAGGAAATCACTGCAGAACTCGCCATAGGTAAGGTTATCCGGCAGTCAAAAATAACCTGACAAGGAAGACAGATAGACAGTGGAGCCCGAAGACAACACCTCTTCTCTCCTTCTTTTTTTCTCAGCCCTAACCCAATCTTAGCTCCACATTTTTCCCATCCTTTACTTGAGATTTTCATCTCTCCTAGGGCACGGAAAAATCTGGATGTACCATATGTCTGTCACTCCTTGTGCTGGGGATTTATTGTCTATTAAAAATAGACCTCCTGAATAGTGGAATAAGGCAAAAAGTCTCCTCGTGAAGCACAGTCAGAATTAAAACATTTCTCCTTGGATAACATAGCTTAATCACGGGGACATTATTATCGGAGGTGCTCTGTTTTTTTAAAAGGAATTGCGTGTAATAATAGCATAACTCAAACTATGAAGATTTATTTGAATGAGATTCCATCGACTGGCAATAAATCAGTTATCATTATAGAAAATAGTACCTCTGATAGGAATATTGATATCTTTGAATGGGCTACTTGGAATACTTTTTTAAAACATTAGTGGATGTTGGTCAGAGAAACTGGACTGGAGAGGGAGAAAAAGGAAAGGAAAAAACTGTGAGGATGACAGAAATATTCTGATAACAAACCCCCAAAATTGAAAATAAACTACAGCAAGAATAGGAGTAAGGCTTGATAAAAACCAAACTGGAGGACCTAAAACACACATACACAGACACACACAACACATGCCACAGCTACACACAAAATATCAAATATGCATGACCGTACATACACACAAATGTGTCTTGGGAACGTTTTAGGCCCACGACAACATTGCTCTGATCCTTTCATCAGTGCAAATCCAATGATGGCATCTCTTCTCTCTTGACATCCACCACGACTTCCACTGCTGACGATTCAATAATG
Organism: Peronia peronii; assembly: GCA_039654565.1. Lineage (NCBI taxonomy): Eukaryota > Metazoa > Mollusca > Gastropoda > Systellommatophora > Onchidiidae > Peronia > Peronia peronii. The sequence goes on from JBCEWB010930928.1 coordinate 6,709, forward strand.
GGTCCCACTCAAGACCTTCAGCAATCAGTGATATTCCTAAGTGTCAGGGGACCGAAATGCTTAAAAACTGACTATTTGGTTTTAATATTATTCTCCAAATGCTGCACAATACAGTAAATAAAACCATCCAAGTCTTACACTGCCATCAAGGTCTTTGCTATAATTCTTTGAACATAACTAATCTCTTTAAGGAAACGCTGGTCCTTCATCAATGTTTACCTCACTTCCAAGTTAGCAATAGGTCCTATTGCTTATATCCATCAAAAGGTACCATTCGGAAATCTCAGCATTTACTTGGGAACTTTTGCAGATAGCCATTAATCGGTACGTTTAGTTACCTCTTGCAACAATTTCTGTATTGATTTGCTACCATTGTTATGAAATCCCAATGCACGTAAACAAAATGCTTAATATAATATATGCACAGGCTTTTCTATTGCACTGAAACCTAAAACTCTGCTCTCACGGAAAAAAAGCCCTCATACTTGATTCTGCCTTTCGTGAAATCCACATTTGCTTGGATACGTTATGCCCGACATATTTGTATCTTAAGTCTGAGATCTCCTTTTTTCTTTTAGTCTGTGGGCCCATGGCGGTCTTTGACACTATAGACTGATTATTATTACTGTCATAATAACACTTTCTTTGCTGAATAGAGTATTTAGTTTAAAAATAAGGGTAATTTTTTTAAAACTGCGAATAGTCTTTTGCATGGTGTTATATTATACAGTAGAGTGCATTCTGTGGTTTCGCAAGCTCATTCTGGGCCCGGTAGTGGGACGTCGTTTGTCTTATAAAAATTGGAGTTGATTCAACTGTAGTCGTTCTCAGGCGACAGCAACGACTGCATGGCCGATGTAATTTTTGAAAAGGCGTTGCTTCAAACGTTTTGAGCTATGGATTTGTAAAGCTCTTTTTTCAAAAAATTAATCATTTTCCAATGTTATGAATTGTCTTCGCAGTATCATTTGAAGGAACTGAGACCGACTGTAATAATGGGAAAATTTACAATATATTAAATAGATTATAATGGTATTTAATTAGTATAAATGTTCTGCTCACTGTTTTATTTAACATCTTTAATTGAGGCAGTGATACGTTCCCTTTCAACAATGTAATTGCCGAAAACGAGGAAACATTTTTTTGAAATTGATATATTCTGTGATTTTTAGAACATGTCTAAATATAGAAATGCTGTCACCCCACGTCTTTCCCTGATTTCTTTAGGATTTATCATGAGGAAAAAAGAATAAAGTACATATGACAACTCAGAACGTGAGAACTAATTTTTGCTGACCTCTAATTGGAACTTCGCTTCATTTTTCTAGGCGTGTTAGAAACAAATGGCGAGTACGATTTTTTTTTTTTTTAGTCTTGCTCTGACCATTCTGTGATTGCTCCTTATATCAATTGTTGTGAGTATTTCACAATTCCTAACTATATTTCAGTTGGAGCTCAAAATGAAGTCTTTTTGTTTTTTCGTTCATGGGCTTTCCCAAGTCCAGTATCTTTTCTCTGGGTTTGTGTGTGTGTGGTGTATGTCTGTGTGTGGTTTTTGCTTTGTTTTGTTTTGAAAGAAGGTAATTTTGATAGCGAAACTCCGCTCTTCAGTAAAATTTCTTAGCCGTTCAGCTCTGTCGTTTCTTTGTCCTATCCCATGGATTCCTACAAATTTTTGTTTTCTCTTTTACGATGTACAGTTTTACGATGTACCTTGACCAGCATTGAAATGGCATGTGACTATAGCTCCAACGAATGTTTTTCCGTCTATAACTGAATCCATGGCTTCGTAGAGCTCTTTTATATTCTCTTCAGATATTCGGAGGTTGGTGCATAAACATGAATGAGTTGGGATCATTTTGTTTTTCGTTTCAGCTTGATTGTGCATGAAACAACTCGCTCGGGGTAAATTTTAATTTGAAGTCTGTGTGAATTAGAATGCCATTCCATTTGCTTTCGGTCTTTTTACGTTTTTTCACATCGTTTATATATTCATGTACTGACTGGTATACCTTAAGCTCCGTCTCCTGATCTTTTGTTTCACACAATCCCAGTACTAAGTATTTTTACTTTTCCGGTCTCTTCGAATAGATTTTCCAACTGTTATTTTGATTTAATTGACCTTGTATTATAAGTTGTCATGTGGATATTTGTTTTGCTGGTAGTGTAGCTCCTCACTCTAACAATGGGTCTTTGGAATTTATAAGTCATACTAATATAGGTTTGAATAAATTTTCGTGCCTTTGAGGGGTACTGTCTTCACATTGCATTCTAACCTAATATGTTGATTTTTCATATCTTTTACACAAGTTTCATCACATTTGCTTTGACTCCAAAAAGATCTTTTGTCAAGCATAAAACTCATAAACAGGATTACAAATTCAAGATAATGCTACAATTGTCATAGCCAGGAATAATGTCCCCCTATCTCCTTCGTCCCCCCCCCTCCTCCCACCCATCCACCCACCCACCTCTCATTCCCTCGGCCACATTTCAACCCTTGCCAGATAATAAATTTTGGTTCGTCGTTGATTACAAAATAATGATGTTCGTGTCATGAATGGACAAGTAATGCATACAGTGCATGAACTGGTTTTTATCAATCACCTCGTTGGAATGTTCGCCTGTGTCAGTTGCCATTATGTTCTCAGTAGGTAAAGCAGTGGTCATAGGCACAAAATTAATGACCTCTCCGACGAAGTGTGTTGTGGTTATATTTTCCTGTACCTAGGCTGTGTCCATTAGGGATAAGCTTGCTTAAAATGTGGTCTGTGAGACTGTTGACGATGCTCATAATGTTCTAATTCTAATCTTGTTCGTGCTGTTGGTGTGTGGTGATAGTGATGACGGTGCTGGTGAAGTTGCTGTTGTTGTTGTTGTTGCTGTTACGTTGTTATTGTTGTTGCTGCTGCTGTTGTTGTTGTTGTTGTTGTTGTTGTTGTCATCGTCGTGGTTGTTATTGTGGTTTGTTGCTTCGTGTGTTATTTATATTCATTATTGTCGTTAAAGTCGTGATCGTCGCTGTCCAGATATTGTTGTTGCTACTATTATTCTTGATCATCTTGTTCTCCTCGTGGGGGGTGCAATTGAATTGTCTGTTTTGGGAGATATAATCTGAATTGATCGCTGACGTCTCAACTGACAAATATATCTATTACAATAAGTTGTCTATTATCATTTCGGTAAAAATCTGAATCTTTATGAAGCCATGTCTTCATACTGATATAATGCAGCTGTATTTTTATTTTCTTTATTCTTATAAACATTTTTTTTCATACGGAAAGTTTATCAGGGCGATACAAAATACAGATAAAGTAAAACAAACATACAGACACAAAATGGGCACAAAAATAAAGGAGTGAAAAACTTACCTCTCTTCCTTGTTCTTTTCTTGTTGTCTTGACTGTAACTGCAACTGTTGAGCGCTCTGCTAGTGACTAAAAACTCATTCGGTGCCTGTTTCTCTCTCCGCCCCAGTGATCTCAACGTGAAAGTGTAAATAAATAGTGAGAAATTTCCTCTCTCTCTCTGCAAACGTCTGGGCTTGACCGAGCTTGGGAAGATCGCCTTGTGGACAAAGTAGGGATGCCACCCTAGGCGCTCACTCCCAAGTACGTACTGGTAAATTTGAGGCGCGATCCTTGATATAGACGCTTCTAGCTCAGGTAACGGCTATTTTAACGGGAAATATGGAAATCGATTCTGTGCTTTTCTACAAAATACAGGTTTTCATGAACCGAATACAACTATTGCCTTTGTGCTCTCGAAACTAAAATGCTATGCAAAAAGTTACTTCAACCAGCTTTCAATCACTGGAAAAAGGTATTAATTATTAAAAGGGAAGAACAAATTCATCACATTATGATTCTTTTTCAAGGTTGTGCTGTTGTTATTGTTTTTTGACCCAGCTTGTCCTAAGGATTCCCACTTTGGTGAAGGAAAATTTAGTTGATGGAGCAAGTCTTCTCATTGCCAAGAATTATGGTACAGTCTTAAAAAAAAAATTGTAAAAATTATAGAGATCATTTTGAGTTTCACAGAACAGTATATCGTCATGGATTTGGCTGTACTGCTAGAAGTGCTGTTTTCAGTGACATTCCACTGTCAGCGATGTGCTGTTCCAGCTGCAGCTATGTTTCATGAGATTACCTTGTTCTGGGACCAAATCGTGAAATTCTGGTAACTTGTGTCCATGAAAGGCTGTGTTTGTGTGGGCAGACGTGTAGTGGTTCTCAATATTATGTCACTGTTTTATCAATTGTGGAAGAGATTGTCGATGACGAAGAAGTATATTTTGTCCCTTCATATCTTATCATACATCATATCATATCCTATCACATCACATCACATCATATCATATTATATCATATCATATCATATCATATCACGTCATATCACATCATATCACATCATATTACATCATATCACGTCATATCACATCATATCATATCCTATCACATCACATCACATCATATCATATCTTATCATATCACATCATATCACATCATATTACATCATATCATACCACATCATATCACATCGTATCACATCACATCGTGTCACATCATATCATATATCATATCATATCTTATCATAGCATAGCATAGCAAAGCATATCATATCATGTCATATCTATCACATTGTAACTATTACATCATATCATATCATATCATATCTCATCTTTCGTATCTTTTCTTATCTTATAAAATCTTATCCTATCTGTGTACTGTTGTATGCTTATTCAGTACTGAAATATGATGGTGGATGTTTACCAAAGTAATAGTAGATGCAGTAGACGAAAGGCTTTCGCACTAATAAGAAAAATATGACGTTTCAATTTAAAGTATATTTATTTTGTTTATGGCATGACTCTTCGTACACATAAGAAAACAGAAAAAACACTCTGATAATAAGATAAAATGGGCTTAAAAGAGATGAGATGAAGTATGATGGGATCAGATAAGATAAAATAGAGAAGATAAGATAAAATAAACGAGATAACATGACATAAGATAAGTTTCCTTGTCCACGGGGACACACAGCATTTCATAATGACAGGGGGAAGGAGTTACAGTTTGTGGCTCATAATATTTATTCAAAAACAAAAACAAAAATGTTTTGTTATCTAAGACCGAACATAATAACTTTTTTATAAGATTCGATTCCGACTCAGTGCGCGTTTTTTCCCCTAGTGTCTTGGGCAGTATCTCATCAAGCTCCTCCCAGATGACAGCACGGGCACACTCCTGGCTCGCAATGGACTTGTCCGAACAGGAAGACAAAAGGTAGGGATGGGGGATGAGGGGAGGGAGGGAAAGGGAGGAAATTGAGGACTGGCCACGACTACAGCTACCTGCCAGAAGGGTGCATATATAGCTTGAACATTACCATACCAAGCCATACCTTATGGACTGACCTACCAAAACGTCTCTGACATCTCAATCACGTATAATACCTTTGGATTACGCTAACTTCAGAGAGGCTCTAATAGCGTAGTTCTGCAGAATTTGTTTGAAATATTTTGCTATAATTAAGTAAGAATGACACAATTCTGTCATCTCCTGGAAAAATAGTCTAGATAGATATATTCAAGGCAAATGATAAAAAAATGAAAAGAAAAAATAAAGAAATGTAGGAACATTTTAAGAACAACAAACAAATAAACAAACAAAAGGCTAAGAAATGCTAATCGACCGTGAATTAACAGATGCAACAAACTGGACTCTCCTTGACAATGGCTACATGTCAGAATGGTGCACGCACCTCCAACAATACTAGACAATACCATAATTTATGGACTGACCAGCTGTAATCCCGGCTGACGTGTCAATCACGCGTAATACTTTCAGACTTCCTTAAATCCAGAGACGCTCTAATAGTGTAGTTATGCAGATTTTCTTAGAAATACTCATATTTTGCTATAACTAAGTAAGAGTCAAACCATTTTGTCATCTCTATCTCTTTCTATACCATAAGTGTTCTGGAGTTGTGACCACATTATTTAGCAGCTGAGCAGAAAAAAGTACCATTAGGTATTTCAGATGTGAATTTCTAGCTATAACAAATGTCAGATTCTAAAGATGATACAAGTAATCATTTTTTACAAAACAAGATATTTGTAACACATGAAAGAAAATTGATAGACGAAGGGGGGATAACATCAAAATAACAAAGGTTGCACAGTTTCATTAATATTTCAAGAAAACAAGTGAAAGAAATTAGAAACGTTCACTCTATAGCAAAACTATACTCAATTTCCAACAAATTGATACTAAATACTTTGAGTTCTGTTAGCGTTTTTGAAAATGTTGGGGGCCCCTGAAATGTGGCTATTTTGAGTTTACTTTTTTTTCTTTTCTACGAAAATCTACAATCCTACACACTTCTGTGACATATTTTGGCGGCGGATGCTCCTAGTTTTCCATTTCACATACTTTTGGTATTAAAAATATGGAACATTGTGTATACGGATCAATTCAGTGCTGCTTTTCTGAAACACCGATGTATCGGTGTGTGGTAAAAATGGCGACCGTCGGCCCACCGATATATCGGTGTATGGTATAGAAATATAGTCTAGGTCAGGGATACCAAACCTTTTACAAAAAGGGCCAGATTTGCTAAGGTGACCATCTGGAGGCTGACTATTGAGTTTGACATTTTCTGAACCATTAATATTCAATGCAAATGATCTACATAATGGTATTTTTATTGCAAATGGCATACTTGTCGTTTCTCTACATAGAACACAAATAAATTATAATCTAAACAAGCTTTATCAAAATCACAACTGCCTTTCATATTTGAAGACTACGTAAAATGATGAGAAAGTTTGGCTGGAAAACTTTCGGGAAGAACAAAGATAGGGCTATCTAGGTTCATTTGAAACATCACAAGTGATAAAAAAATAGTTTAAAAAAGAAAAAGAAAAAAAAACAATAATAAAAAAACACACACACACACACAGATCTACCGGGCATTTACAATCAATTGGGCTTGCCACGACAACAGCTACACAGCCGAACCGTAATCATGCACGCGAGAACAGTTTTATACCATATCTTATGCACTGACCAATCGAAACACAACAGACGTGTCAGTCACTTTAACTTACGACAACTTCAGAGACTCAAGGGGGACATTTCTGTGGGATTTCTTTGCAGTATCTTGCTTTAGCCATGGCTAACAAGGATGGATCCCTTCATTCAACATTAATGACTGCTTTTAAAATACAGAATGCGAGTGATAGAAAAGAAAGTCCTGGCATACAGGAAATCACTAGCAAAAGACCATTTCGTTGGCATGGGCTTCTGGGACATATGGTTGATACACGTACTCCACAGAAACTGCTCCACGGAGAAGTCTAGAATGGTTCACGTTCAAGAAGAATACACATCTGCAATTCTTGAAAGTGTTCAGGCGTAACATTAAACAAAGATTCAAGATCGATCCTTAGACATCAGATAACAACCGGAGACAGAGCAGCTCGAGTTTGTCAAAATTCGAAAAGGGGCTGAGGCTGGCAAATGAACTAAGGAGACACAGCAGAAAACAAAGCGAGAAATAATCAGAGTAACATAGAGACACCTTCTGTTCCTGCGGATAGTGCAACCGGTCATGCTCATCAAACATTGCTAGGACAGCTAACATGAGCAGCTGCCATTATAACACCAATGTAGAGTACAGATTGCTTCGACTGTCTGCATAGGCTAATATAGTAGTGGGAAGAGGAGGGGGAGAAATAGTAGAAGTAATATAATACCAACAGCAGTAGTAAGAGTAATAGTTGTAGTAATTGTAGTAGTAGTAGTAGTAGTAGTAGTAGTAGAAGCAGTAGTACTAAAAGTAGTAGTCGTCGTAGTTAAGAGTAGTAGCAATAGTAGTAGTAGTTTATATCTTTGTATCAACCTTCCATATTTTTTAGTTCTGTATTAAATATAAGGATTTCTCTTATCCTTATATCTAGATGGATTGTCTGATACCTTGATCAGTTTCTAAAGATATTATTTATGTAATATCATTGATGCAACCACACGAGAGATTAACATGAATACTGCCCCATACTTGCCCAACAATTGGAAGTACATAGTAATGTGAATAGGACATCACTATTTATTTCTCTTCTCCATAGTCCTATTATTTTGTTTTGTTTTGTTCTATTTTATTTTTGCATGAATCACATACGTTATTCTTTAATGCTTGTTTTGGATTACTGATTGCGGATATGTACAGTACTACAGAGGGGACAAGAAAGAGAAAGGCGATGAGGCAACTGGCCACATAATAGTGCCAGTGAGGAGATGTAAAGAGTACCGTTTTGTTTCTAACACAACAAAACATGTGTGTCTTCATTTCCTGGCGATATGCTCAGTTCTTGGCTGATACTACAGAGGTCAAATATGACTCCTTCTAGTTGTTTGTTATTGTTGTGTTGTTAATGCCGCTACTGATTTATAGTTGTTGTTGTTATCGAAAAGCTGTTGTTGCAGCTATTGTTGTTGCTGTTGTTATGTTAATATTGTTGTTGTTGTTAAGGTTAATGTTATTGTTGTTGTTTTTGTTGTTGATTTTACTGTTGTTGTTGTTGTTGTTCTACTACTACTACTACTACTACTACTACTACTACTACTACTACTACTACTACTACTTCCTCTTCATCATCTTCTACTACTACTACTACTACTACTTCCTCTTCATCATCTTCTACTACTACTACTACTACTACTACTACTACTACTACTACTACTACTACTACTACTACTACTTCCTCTTCATCATCTTCTACT